>JANSTT010006892.1:0-27683 GCA_026745375.1 Platyura marginata
TTTTGTAAATGTGTGCATCGAATATAATGTGATAGTGTTCGTTTTCCTCACTAAAATTTTATTTTTTGACATCACTGGTCTATAACATTTGGTATTATTCAAGTATAGAATATTCTGCGTGGAACATAAAAAATATTATATGAAAATGTATTGAGGAGATTAGATTAGAAAAACAAAAATTAATTATTAATCAATTAAGCGACTTAACTACCATCTTATAACAACAAATTATTGACAGAATTTTTTTTTATTTTTTTTAGAAACGCCATTCATGAACTTGCAAACAATGTTTGAATACAATCTTGATTTTATAAACAATAAACATCATTCATTTCAACCACTTAAAAGTATCGAATCGAACGATCATAAATACAGTTCTTCTCAATTATTGTGGGATATTCAAGATAACAATAGGTGGAGACGACAAGATAATGAAGAACTTATCCTACCATTTAAAGATATCATAGTTGAAGATATTCTTGGAAATTTCGGTGAAACTTGGGAAGTATGCCGACCATGTAGTGATATTGAAATGGTTCATGCCTATTGCAGCAGTGACATTGGTAAGATAATTTTGCCCAAATTATTTATTCATCAAGATCTCGAGAAACTTCTGTATTCCTTCAAATTACAGTTTTCCATTCACAAGCATTAGTTTTCTAGTCAGAGTTTCTTTTGAAAAAAAAAAAAATAAGAACAGAATGTTTATTGACATACATTAACTGGAGCTGCTAGAGTTCCACAAAATGCTCTAGCTCTCTAACTCTAACTCTTTCAGTGTTCATTAATTCTCTTTATTATATACCATTGTCTCTTTTGTGCATTCTCTACTTCTTCATACTCACTAGACATAAAATTTAGAAGTGAAAAAAAATGATATTCATTTAAAAATATATGAAAAATCCCAACCAAAAGCCTACCCACTCAAAAATGTCTCTAGGATTTACTATCGCAGAGCATAACAACGAGAAACAGGCAAAAAGGCAAAAAATACATTTTGAATATACTCCAAAATGTGTGGAACTCTAGGCGCCTAACACTGCGAACTATTTGTAGGTGTAATTTCATCTGTTGAGATAACTCAATAGTGCACCAAGAGAGGGATGAGCAGAAAGAAATAAAAATCTCTTCTCGACGGAATCCCGTTAGTGACCGAAAAGTTTTTATACTTTAGAAATAGACAATAATAAGTGTTCACTTTGCTTCACCCCATCGGATCATATATTTTAGTATTTATTTCATTCTTTCTTTAGAACATCAGTTGTGTAGGTATTAGACTAGAACGACTAGTGGAGTGGCTATTAATGAATTCATTTCATATTTTCTTTTCAGTTGCGCGTGGAACAATTTTTAGTGTACAAAATCAACCAATTACTGATACAATTGCAATAATCGTAAATAGTACGATAATTCTTAGAAAAAATATGGCTTCGAATTTGGATGCAGACGAAGCATGGCGTTCCTACTATAAAACTAACAAAAATAAATTAACGAAAAAATACAATCTCGACACGATGTCACCGGACAATGTGGCCACCGAATTAATATTTCATACACCGATACATTGTTCGGCATCGCACGGTGAAGGTGAATTTGTTTTTATGAGCCGACAACGTTTCAAAGAAATGATGTTAATATGTGCACCACGATTAGATGAATGGGTCTCAATAGCTAGAAGATTTAATAAAACTAATAGTGCATTATGCATTTTAAAATCTTAGTTAAGGCACAGTGCCAATTTAGCATTTAAGATTTAGAATTTAAAAATGGACAATAATTTTTTTTTTCTCTCTGTGTTATCAATTCTTAGTGGTAGCTGTTTTTTTTTTAAGAATTATATTTTTATTTTTTTGCTTCTAAAATGGTACGAGAAAAATTTTAATATGAACAAATAATTTTAGAACTGTTATCAATTAGAACTAAAATAAGTAAGCCATATAATGAAAATATTTTGCAATGGATTAGAAATTTTTTTAAGATTTAGTACTAAAATGGTTTAGTAGAACAATTGCTAAATATTTAGAACGTATGTACTATAACTCGTCTTTTAGTACTCAAATTTCAAACATTTTAGTACAAAAATAATTTATATTGAATAATTTTTGTTCGGTGCTAAGGCAATTATTACGATTTCATCTATAGAAAAGGATGTACTAAATAAATCATTTTAGTACATAGGTACTATTCTATTTAATTGTAAAAAAGCAACGTGCAAAAGGTTTTTTTTTATCAAATATTTTAAAATATATAAAGCTAAGAATTTTTAACGCCCTCTATATATTTTTTTGTTTCACTTAAAACTATGTGATATTTTAGTAATGTAAGTGCCAATATTTGATTTAATATAATAAATGTCAATTTAAAATTAACTTTTTAAAATTTATTTTTGATTAAAATATATTTATAGTTAAGAATATTTTATTTAGAAACATTATTTTAAAAAAATAATATGTAAATAAAGTCTATTATAATACTGTTTATTTATGGTGTGTTTATTAATTAATTATTTTTAATTTTTTTAAAAAAAAGGATAAATCGTCCTATTATTTTATCAACAAACTTCCCCCAATGCCACAATGGTTATTACTGATTGTGTCCATAATCAAGTTTGGTACGGAGTTTGTAACGCCCCTTAATATTCATAGTAGAAAATTTGTTTATCACCATTGTCTTTCTCATGAAATTCTAAGTCAAAATACGCATGTCCGTCCGTCCGCCTGTCCATGATCAAGATTCCGCCTAAACAGTTTATTATGTAGTCCTAGAGTAAGATCTCTATTATTTTTGCAGCAAATCGGACATGGCATAGAAGAGGCTGTGGTACAGTGTGCACCAAATTTTAATTGAACTAGCCTTCTCGTTCCACAAATCATTCATAGGGAATGAGATACAAACCTCTCAAGAAAAGTTGAATATTCTTCTAGCCTACTAAAACGGAAATGCCCTTATCAAAGAAAAGGAGCAACATTATGATAAATAAAACTGACTAGCGCCAAACTTCAGATCCCAGACTACTGTATCGAGACCCACAAACTATAGCAGATCTAGATCCTGCTATCAGATAGCCAGGCAACGTTCAAACTCTTCCTCATTGAAGTACATCGCTTGGGCGACATATTTAAGCATGTAACTACAGAAGTGGAAGTTTGTTACAAATGCAATCCGTCCACCAAATTCTAACAAATAAAAATAAAATAGTCACCCCCACCTCAGTGTATTAACCTAACCTAACAACCAAATTACATTTTCCCTTTACATCCACCACTCACATAAGGTGCAAGATTTGTAGCAGGAAAAGCAATCTTATTCGACTTTGATTATACTTTAAAGGTTTTGCTCAGTGGCGGCTCGTAAAATTTATTGATACCATCGTCATGGAACTCAATCAATAATTCTCACGATGCGCCACTGGTTTTGTTTGATATAAAATTTGCAACAGAAAGCGATCCAATATTTCCATTGTTATTACTAAAATACTGTGGGCAGCTTTCCCAATTTTTTAGCCAACTCAAAAAATATTAATTAAATTTTATACAGAACAAAATTTTAATAACGAACAGATTCTGATTTTATAGTTTTTTTCCATCCATCTATAATGATACACGATATCAGATTAACCATTGCCAGGGGTTAGTCGTGCTTTTAAGATACTTCAAATAACCCCACAATTATTTTATTATGACTGGTGATGAGCTATTCACATACACACCAAAAAAAATAAAAAAACCAATTCTCAGTGAATGTTTTCCCCATACCTACACAACTGCATATGTACAGTGCACAAACATTAATAACAATAAGTGCATAATCTATTCGTTCGCTCTATTTAACACGCAATTTAAAAAGAACCAACAACTAACTCTTAATTTTGTTGTATGCCTTCAAAAATGTCCCCCGGCACCGAACAAATCCACTGTTATATTTTCGTTATAATATCGAAATGTAGACCATTTGTGCCCTTTTTTTATAATATAAAATCTCCTACACATACCTTAATTATAGAGAGATCCCTTCGCTTATAACAGAAACACGCAAAAAATGGATATTTGTTTCCATCATGTCTTTAAGAATCGGAGAGTGTGGGAACAATGCTTCTGGAATGCAGCTAATTTACGAGCCACGGAACAAAAATTTTTTTTAAATTTTTTTTCTTCAAGGCTCGCGTGCTTTAAAATTTTGCTAACGCTGTAGGGCGTCACGATGGATTTCATGAAATCCTCAATTGTTGTGTTGAATTTTTCCGTCAGACATGGTTATGATCTCTCTGATGATTTACATTATGTTTTAATCAGTTTTGATACCTTCATTTAATCGTAAATGATTTAATTCTTTTTGTTTTTAGTAATTTAGTTCTGGTGGTAAGATATGATTTCGCACCCTCATAATAACTAGAAAGTCAATAGAAACCTTTCGATGGAGAAAAATTCTTTATTACTGACTCATTATATGAATAATGTGAAAAAAATCCTTCTGTGGTGACAAAGAATGACGGATGATGGTGATAGCAATTTTATCTATAACATTACAATATGACCAATGCAAGTGGTGACTCTTTACTGTATGTAAATCTCTTAGCTAATTTAAATGGAATGCAAAAAAAAAAAAACTTTCAAAATCAAGAGATTTTCATCTTTCTAAGAGTCAGTGACGTGTCTAAAAAAATACTGACAAAAATATATAATAAAAATTAAATGGCTTAGTGCTGAAGTAGGATGTCGCAGGTTCCTTCTTCCCCTAGTAAATAGCAAATGGAAATTAAACTGAATTTACAGTTAGTTAGTGTATGAGAGGGCAGACGTTGTAGAGCACCCGAAATTCCTTAGACCTCAATAGATGGGCCCATTAGACATCCGTCTTCATACAATTATCTCAATTGACATGACGAGCTCTTTTTTGTGGAACAATGCAGCACTTAAGGTGTTCTTTTTACGAAAACCTTACAAAGGCTCGGTATTTCAACGCTATTTTTAACCATTGCCATTTTTGAGATATGAACTGAACCTGGAATTTTCCGCTCCAAAGGCAACCCCTCAAAGCTCAGCCATTTGGTCGGTAATTTACAGTATATTATAGTACGGGAAAACTTAACATTGAATGAGATAGCATCGAATGCAATAGTATCAAAAATTCATACAATAAATTTTTAAATAAATCAGGATGAGTGATTTGAAGTTAGGAAATTCGATGCTATCGCAAAGACCCGCAGTGCATTAATAAATTGATTCGTCAACTCCTAATTCCCTTAGATTTTTTATTAAAATTATTATTATCCTCTATAGTCTATACACAATTTTATTAGAGATCACTACTTAAGATTCACTCTGTATAGACATTACTCGAAATTTGAGAGTGAGAGAGAGACAGATTTTTGTCATATTAAATTATTAAATAATTTGGTAGAGAAAGTTTATTTCGTTTCAAAATTAGCGTCACATACTTTTTGGAAACTAAAAATGGGCATTAGTTTTTACTTTCTCTCTTAGTAAATTAAAACAAAAAGATATATAGAGTAAAAATTATGACAAGGAAAAAATCTGGATACCACATTTTTCCAAAAAACTTCTAATCCACCGTATGTCGTATGTTCCCATATACCTAATGTAGTATATACAAAAAAAAATGCAACGCAAAACAAAAAGACAGAAAAGCAAAAAGATGATAAAAGAATTGCATCGTTTACAAGAATTGAATATGTAAAATAAAAATCAACGCCCCCTAGTGGGTCGACGGCGCCAACTAACAACAAACAATTCGCACTTAACATTCGCACCAGATTAAAGGCCACACAGGGTGGTATTATTTTATGGTTTTTAAAATCAAAAAAACAAAAATTTGGCACACTCAAAAAAAATTTACATCATAACTAAAACAGACAAACATAATAAAAATTAAAAATATATATATATTGTTGACCCTCCCTCTCTTTAATCATCTTCATCACATAAGTCAGAATTTTCTAATTTGTCTCGGCTAATCATATCTGAATGGTTTCTAGTACCTCTAATGACGTAGAGAAGAGATTTCTCATAGAACATAGAGACTCTAATTTTGTTTTCTTTTCATTTTCATTTTTATATTGATATCGAACGCATACACATCTGTCCCTCGATTTACGCGGCCGATACGTTCCACGACAAACCGTATAAATCGAAACCGTGTAAAGGGAGACACAGCACTCATATAAAACTGGAGGATAGATTCAAGCCGTAGATGTAGGCATAATTAAAATGTACTACTAGATTTTAATGACGACAATGTTCAACGCAACGCCACACAGTGCACTGTGCAGACATGTACTAAATAAGTGCGTCTAATGTAAAATGGTACAAAAAAATGAATTTTTTTTTTTTTTAATTTTTCAACCGTGTTAAAGCGAAACCACGGTAATCGAGGGATGGGTGTACTGTACATACATACATATGTCTTCAAAAAGATATTACAATTTTACAACTAGGTAAGTATCCTATGGTTTTAGGATTATGGTTAAATTTAAAGCCTACAGTTCTAAATGAAGATATCGTTAAATAGATGTTTTCAATTTTACGTTAATAGAACTAAATTAATTTGGTAATCAACAAAATGGCGTTGGAAATAAATACTTTACAAATGGTACTAAATCTCACATGGTAATAAATACAGTAAAAATTAGTTCGAATTGACAAAATTACTATACAAAGAATATTCATTGAAATAATGTTAAGGCTCTGAAAGTCCAATTGACAGGGAATTTGAAATTTAGTACTAAGAATACCAAATATACAATTTTACTACTAAATAATGATGAAAATGTATAGGTAGGAGTGGATTGATATTGAATACTTAATTTAAACATAATTGAAGGCAAAATGTAATCGTTTGGTACTAAATCGGTACTAAAAATCTATGTGAAAATTAAGTTTGTATTATGGAATATTTTTCGTTTTATTTTAAGAATCAGTACATTGCAGTTTATAAGCTAATGCATTACATACGAAATTTAGATTTAGCATAGTCAAAATTAAATATAAAGTACTAAAAAAAAGTACTCAACAAACATTTTTGGTTAAGGATAATTGGTCAAGCAATTTTATCACTCTATTTTTCTGGTTTCAAAATGGTAAGAATACAAGAAGTGACCGGCTAACATAAAGTCAGGTATCCCGCAGTTGTTTAAATTATCCATTTCGGTTTTTTTTTGTTTTGTTGTTTTTTTGTTTTTTTTTTTAAAGAGGAACACAATAAATGTGCAGACATTTGGCAACAATATTTAGGGTTTTAAGAAGTTTTATGTTTGCCTTATGATTGAATTGTTATGTGCATTTTTGCAAGAGTTGCAACCGATATACATTATGTACATATGTGCATATGTTGGGACATCTTTGTTGCACATGTGTAGTTTATTTTGAATTTGTTTGAATAGGTTTCTTGGTAACCGTTTCTTTTATATGTACATCTCTTGAGACAATTACACTTGAACGCGTAAAAGAATTTGTAGTTATTTTGTTCTAGTTGGTTTTTGGGTCACGTTTTTTTTCTATATATTTATCAGCAATAAATAATTTTACACTTTTGATGACAATCAACAATATTTTCATGTACAAATTAAAAATGAAAATGAAAAAAGAAAAGAAGAAAATGTACAAAAACCATATGTTCACCAGAATCATTAATTTAATTTTAATTTCGTGTTTTTCGTGTATTTTGGACATCGCCAAACTTAATAAAAGTCAAAACGGCGTACTCTACACTACACTAAAACAGATTAATATGTATATACAGTAACTGGCCAGTGAATTGCACGCACTCTCCATATATGCATATATGAAGAGTGCGTCCAATTCATTGGCCAGGTACTGTGTAGACTGTAGAGTCACATCACATTCTTACAATAATTCGTTTAAATCCCACAAAAATAAAATTATATGTAATTCAACAGCTGTTTATTTATTTAACACCGATGACACCAATAAATTTTTGGTTTTTCTTTCTTTTTCTATTTTTTTTTTTTTTTTTTGGTTGCCAAAACATGGCATGGTGGCATTGATTAATTTAAAAATGGGTGTTAAGAATGTCTTAATTTACCATATAGAAATGAACTGAATGACCTATGAAACAGCGACCTTTGGTCTTCTCTGGTAAAATAAAGAGAGAGAAAAAAAACGGTTTATAATAAAATAAATTTAAAACCGCAGTATAGAAAGATTGATGAATAACAGTGTGTAGGTGAAAACGCATGAGATTTATAGCGTTTGTTTGTTGATATTAAATTTTTTTAAACACCAACTTTTGTGCTGGCTGATTTATTTAATTGAGTACAGAATGAAACCCTAAAATAAAAATAATTATGAATAATCAAAAATAGAGATGATCTGTCTAACAACAGGATAATAAAATTAAAATGCTAAGAAATATGTTTTTAAGGTGTGATAGTCCTTTTTTTATTAGGAGCAGCACAATGAATCTCATTTTCTCAGAAAAATCTTCTAATCTTAGCTGTCGACGTTTCGTTCTTGCAGCAGGATTCACAGATAGGATCAGTGAAGGTATTTTAGTCTGATAATTTTAGTAGTTAGAGGTCTCTAACTAAATAATTGGTGAAATATCAAATTTCGAAGGATTTATGTGAGATTTCGAGCAATTACCTCAACTTATCTTCTGCAAATAATTAACATTCAAAGTAGTAATTTGTAAATAAAAAATATAATAAAAAGGATCCTAAAATTGAACCCTGGTGAATCGAAAAAGTTGCAGACATTGAATTCAGGAAACGTTCGACAATAAATAAGGTAAAACTGGTCGGGAAAACATGGAACGAGATTGTTGCCATGGCAATGGATCGAGACACTTGGCGAACACTATTCCCCACTTGGAGGGGTTAAAGGACAAAAGAGAGAGAGAGAGAGAGAATTCAATTGATCATATACTACTATATCTGATGAGGTTCTGGGATTAGATTAGAATAGAATGACGTACGGTATATCTCAAACACAAATCAAATCAATTGACTAAAGATTTAAAACTACAAATTTTTATTAGAAGTTCTTCCAGTTATTCCTATTTCCTATATTTTGTTGTTTTCTGTCTTATTTTTAGTCCCTAATACGTAGACACTATATACAAACGAATTACACAACAAACAGATCAATTAGGTGACTACTCTACCCGCACATAATTATAAACTTTCACTAAAATTTATCCTTATTACCACTTGAAGCGACCCTTTTACCAAAGTGTACTAATCGTAAATCAAGGAGCAATATTTTGTTAAATTCCATATTTCCCATTTGAGAACCATGAAAATTTGTAAACACAGACATTTTCAACAATTTTATCTGTTAATTGAGGATATGGCCCATATGTTTTCTGGAGATGTTATAAAACCGTTCATCCTTAAACAGAAAAAAATGATGATGAAAAAAAAAACTAAAAGGGGTCTGATAGTCTTTTTATGGCATATCGCATTACCCTTTTTTTCAGTTTTTTTTTTTTTTGTCTTCTTGTTATGTTTGCTTTGTGAATTAGTCAAAGTTAAGAAATAGATCCAAAACAACGACGACAACAACAACAACAACAACAACAAAAAAAAACATTTAAATGCTACTTCCGCTTAGATGATTTTCAATGAAAATAGTTTACTCTCCAGCCAGACCAAAAGTGTGAAAGTTTTCATTTAGTAATTATTCTATTTTTGTTGTAGAATATAATAGTGGAAATATAGTAGGAACATTATTTAATGTGTTGGATTTTCCAAAATAGTAAATTCAAAGTTGATGGCAAACAGGTGATCGATGGAATTTTGTTTTTAACAAACTCTTTTTATAGTGGTAACCTAGTTGGTATTTTTTTGTTAATTAATTTCTTTCAATTATAAATAATTTAGCAAATTACCTACTTTTACTTACAGAGAATTTTTTTTTCAATCTGATTTTAATGACTAGCCCTAATAGTCAAAAAAAATTACAAATTTTCAATTTTTAATATTGACATTAATTTTTCTAATAATTGGGATTATAAGTTTCTTTATTACTTGCTTAGTGCGGATGGAATCCGAAAAGTTCAAACCCCATACGGAAGAAAAACACTTTAATATTTCACTCCAGGCGGGGATCGAACGCAGGACCATTCGTTCCAAACGCATTACCTCCACCACTATTCCATTTGGTCGGTAGAGAATTTTACTCATAAGTATTTTTTTTAAAGTACCATACAATACAGTGAAAATATTTTTTCAACCTTTCAAAATTCATAATAGGAAAAATGCTACGGCAAAAATTGTAACAAAACTGAAAATTGCGATAGACTTCCAAATTTACATATTAGAAGATTAAGACTAAAACTAAAGGTATTGAAATAGATTAATCGAAGTTACCCACTCCTCTTCTAAAAACCTATCACTTTTATACAGTCACAAGCCTTTGACTAAATTGATAAAAGTAATATTATACTTTATTATATTATAGCGGTTCTTCACAAATTACCACCATATATGAAGGTAGGTTTTGTTAAAAATTAATTCCACTATGGTTCATAGTTTTTGTTATGGTTATGTCATTGAGGTAATGAAAAATATTTTTATTCGATTTAATGATAGCAAATTTTGCTTACTACCGCTATTCATGTGGTAATTATGGCAAATTGTGCAGTGTTAGTTAGTGTATAGTGTAAAAAAGTTTCCAAAAATTAATGTTCTTTTAAAAAACTAAAATTTTGGTTATTAACCTTTTTTGAAAAGTATTTTGCCTTTAAATTAAGACTCAGTTAAATGCTCAAGCAGTTGATTTCTCTATGTGAAACTACCTACTAGATTAAAATTAATTTATGATTTTTTTTCATAGGTCAAATATCAGATATCAGGATTTGTCTATTTCCTGTAGCCTTGCAATTTGATTACATAATTTATAATAATAAACCATATTGATGAACACATACAAATTCATATCTTTAAGTAAAGATTCACTACATTCACAGACATTCAATTATACAAATGTATAAATAAACAATCATCGTTTATCGAATGTTAATACATAACTTAACTCAATGGGGACAATACACATTTATGTACATAACAATTTAACATTAAAATAACCAACATTTTACCATCTGCGTTTTTTATTATAATTTTTTGAATGAAATCGCTTTTCGCGGATACGGGGGGATACGAACGACACGTGCCTCTAAAATGAGTTATACATTTTACAATCGTGTTACATTATTTAATAAAAAAAAAAATTATAATAAGAACACATGTTGCCTTGTGGTTACAACAGCAGATGACACCAGCTACCTACATTATTACCACACACAATAATAATGTAATGTGGATGGGGTTCACTCTTTTATAGGTAACATAGTAAACAATATACATATAAGTATGCGTACAAACATCCTGAATTCTTTTACTTGACGGGATTACCCTCCATACAAAAAAAAAAAAACTATCACACGATGACATTTACAGGATAACTTATTTCCAGGCAATATAAAAACATGGTGTGTATGTATCTCAACTCAATAAATAAACAATATATGTTTTTATCCAAACAAATTTTACCAACAACAACAACAAAAAGAAAAAAAAAACAGAAAAAAGAATAACAACAACCCCCATAAATTAAACCCCTATGGATGGAGGGTATGTGTATACATTTATATGGTTTATTAATATTATATCAGTTGTTTTGTGGATTCTATTTTAATTTATGGAAATGTAAACAGTTACGTTTATCTCAGTTAATTAACCGTTTTTTTATGGGATGCAATTAATGTCACGTGGCACCTTTGCATATATGACATATTGTAACAAGCGTTTTAGAGGTATGATAGAGAGGGATGAAGTTTTTTTTTATATATAATACATATTGAAGTTCCTAAGAAATACATAACTACATTACTACATACTATTAAGCCATCTTTATACATTTGAAGGGTTTTTATAATATCAGAATGACCAATGACCAATATAAGGGTACCAACAAACCTTTGCCTTTTATAATTTGGAAGAGAAGCGTATCCTCAAACTATTTACGTCATTGAATTTTTAAATTATTTATCATATTTTATTTAGTCCATGTAAGTAAACAGACTTGCACTGCATCATCAAAAATTATTAAACAATACATATATAGGTAATTTTCTAAAAAAAGAGGGGGCATATAGAATTATTTGTAAAGCATAAATATTCTTTTTAGAACCTAATGGTTTTTATGACAACGACAAACCACATAATTGGTATTTTTAATAAAGTAATAAAAAATTCACTGAGAATTTATCTCCATACGAAATTGGTCTCTTTACCAATTTTACTCGCTGACTGATTATCACAGTTTGTAAATAGTTTTCGAATCATCCAAAAAGGACTAATTATCTTTATATATTGATTTAATAAAAAATTCGCCAGCAACTTATCTAAAAAAATAATTTATCTCACAGACAATTGACCTCTTAAAAGTAATTTATTTATTGCAAACAACCTACCGAGAAGATATAATTTAAAATAAATCTTTAGATAAATTGTTGCTGAATTACCTTAGGATTAGTAACACTCACTTATTAAATGTCCAGTTTGTGATCATCCAAAGTCATCCCCGTCAATTCGTGTTGATTATTTTGATACGGTAACTATGGCCATATACATATGTACAGTACATCCATACAAGTACCAAATTACCTAAAAATGTTAATAACTATATGTAATGTATTGTTGTTTAAAAATAAAAAAAAAAAATTAATTTAATTTGATCAAATTGAGCAGAACTCTCAATTATTCAAAACTTCCAAAAAGACATGAACATGAATTATGTTATTGAATATCTATCATTATATCCGAGTTAGTGACTCAGCAATCTAATAATCTATTGATACCATACAGACGTAACAGAAAAAAGCACCATGCACATAATTATAGAGCATCCGAATTTAATTTTGTGTCGAAAGTTTTAAAAATCAATATTTATAAAATTAAAAAAAGAGACGCAGATGTTTATATATTCTAATACATAACGTTCTCTCTATTCCCTTTTTTTTTTTTTTTTACTTTAACTTTAACATCAAACTTGAACAGCGCTTATCTTTATAATAAGAATCTATTCAAAAGTTTTGATGAAGGGACATTATTTTAGAGTGAAAATGGTAATTAATTAATTATGTATTGTTCTTACATCTGTTTAAAAGCGCGTGTATTTCTTGTTCTTGGTATATAATTGATCAGGTTTATATATGCACATATATATATGTACACAATGTGTGCGTTTTTTTTCTTCAAATTATTCGCTTTTCCTTCCCCAATAGAGAGAAGAAAAAAAACCCCCTACAAATTGCTTATTTTGTGACCGAAACATTCAATATAAGAGACAGGTGAGTGAGTTTAACAATACATACATACAAATACCTATCTACATATATATACCGATAATATAAGAAAAACGAAAACGAGTACCAAATGGACTTTATATTAAGTCGTTGTGTACGGAAGGAAGTCTTTAAGCACCTGTTTACTGTACTAAAAAAAAAAAAAAAAATAAATTGCTTTTCACACAGCTGTGGTAAAAAGATATTATTTGGAGATGGATACACACAACACACACGAGTACATGATCTCTAAATTAATTACATTTGTTGTTGTTTTTTTTTTTAATTTTATTTTGTATGGATTAGGCTATGAAAATAATTATTATTAATTCCGGCACTCGGTTATTATTTAATATTTTAAAAGGTGCATCTGCATTTATATTAAAGTGATTAGGGCATGACATGAGTAATTTTCAGTTGTTTATTTATTAAATTAAAATTCGTTATTTGATAGGAATATTTTGTGTTTTGTGGAGAAAAAAAAACAGAGTGACTAAACATAATTCGATAATATCGAATTCCGACACCTGGGTAGCAGATAATTAATTTTAAAAAAAAAGAAGAAAAATTATTCAACATAGAGATGAATTGAGATGAATTTGCTCTAATTAATTTTTCATAATAAAATCTAGCTCAGTGATGGTTAACCTATGACACTTGTGTTTTCGGTTGGAGAATGAAAAAGAGTACCATTACGAGTACCATTATTGTTGCGTGCCTGGAACCAAATGCCAGACACTCTTACCACTGTGAAGAATCTAGCGATGGCTTTATTCACAATTTCCTCCTCTACGTATTTTTGTTTTAAATTATATTAAAACCAATAAAAGAAACCGACTCACAGATGAAGTTGACTTAAAGTGCACGAAAATACCCTCAATCGAAGAATTTTTATTATTATTTTTTGCAAATATCACAAAAATTAGGAATATTTCAATATGTGACACAATACTCTGTTTAAGCTAATTTTTATCCAATTTTGACACGGTGATCTTAAAAAGTTAGTTTCAATGCTAGCTGAACCTATTTTGTTTGACAGGTATAGATGGTGTCAAAGTTTGAAAATAATGAAGGAAATAACCAATAGGAGTTTCTGTAACAGGTTCGAAAATTATAGACGATGTCTTCGAGAAAAGAAATAAACTAATTAAATGATCAGAACAGTCAAAATGTCGGAAAACGGAAAATATTTGGTCCAGAACTCTCCTTATATATCTACTGACACCCTACTCTCTCTCTCTCTCTCTTTCTTTCTACAAAGCAATTGGTGGATTATAGGAAGAGATTTAATCAATTAACTAATTATACCAAAATATTTTGTCATTAAACATAATTTATCCTTAATCACTGTATTAAGACGAAATAAAAGTTTAAAAATCCAAATTTCAAATGATTGGCCGGCGGAATTTTAAATAACTTTGACATGATGAATATACCACTTTTATCTATCTATAGAATTAAAAAAAAAAACAAAAACTATAGAAGAAAAGAAAAAAAAACTTTTATAGTCTTGTCAAACTCTACCCAAAGATAAGTTTTTTTTTTTTTTTCTTTCTTTAAACTCAACCTCTTGGTGTAAGAAAAAAAAACCAGAATTGTACCTTATGGCGCCATCGGCACTGCAGGTGAATTGCTTTGAATAGGTGATTTGATTTATGGCTTTGTTGGTAGTGTAGGCAAAAAGAACTTTGGTGTTTTTTTTTTACTTACTAATAATTTAATGTTATTGTTCATAAAAAAAAAGTTTTCATTCTTTTTTATTGTTTATTTTTTAATTATATTTATAGTTGCTTTGTTATTTATGATAGTGTAACCTGTAAATTATTCAAGAAAAAAAAATCCATTTGTTGTTATTTAGTTGTCGTAAGATTTTTAAAATGTTGTCAGACAACTATAAAACATTCTTCCTATATTTGATTAGAGAATTATTGTTAGGTGTTGGTACATACAATTGCACGAGGTTTTTTGTTCGATTATCGATATCGCTTTCGCTTTCGCTTTTTTCGATGTTTTACAGAAAAAAATGTTTCATTTTTTTATTGTCCTTATTAATTTTTACGCTTGTAGCGCCACAACGGTATATTAGAATACTATAGAATATTTGAAAAACTTTTCTTTTGATTAATTTGTTGACGTTTTTACTATTAGTTAGTAATGGTGGCGACCTTTGCGTCTCAAATAAACCATTTAGGGTTCATATCGTTACCACTTGCAGTTAGGTATGACGCCCCTACTACGGTTGTGATTTGGGGATTTTGCTACTCGAGCTTGAGTGCCCCTGTTGTCACTACAAATCATGTCGAGGCTGCTCTCAGATTGTGTACAGGTCAGTCGCGATCAGGCGGATCCTGCATCCATGCTCTTCCGTGAGACAGTGACCTGTGTAGATGCCCACTGCCGTTCTACACTGTGCCCTGCTAAGTTTGAGTAAGTTCTTTGTATTCTTTAGGTCGTAATTCCCCCACATGGCTTTTGTGGTTCTACAAAACTCTAGACATACGATGCTTTAATTTTTTTACAGCGATGCTCAGTATAGCCTCCGCGTCCTGTACGTCTAAGGTCGCCCTCTCAGATTTTAGCAAGAGAATTTGCAGCCTCATTTCCTTGACGTAGAAAGATTTTTAAATTAAAATTATACCTCAATTGATCACCAAAATGTACTTTACATATTTAGCTAATCAATTTAAGTTGATTTAGATCAATTTAATATTTATGCTAATCCAATTCAAATTAAATGATTTGTAGAATGCCTTAGGTATTTTTGCTGACTATAATTGTTCACAATATAAAAATGAAAATACTTAACTACCATCATTAATCGGTTTAAATTTCAATCGATGATTTATTATTGATCAATAAAATTTTGTCGACGAGGGAAATTCTATTCAGTAATTCTATACGTATACATATGTTGATCACATGCATATCAACTTATGTTGATCGATAAATAATCACCTAAATACAACTGTATGTACATAAGTCAAAGTATTTTGTGGAAAATTTTGACACACATTTGCACCCTTCAAAACATCGACACTAATATCATGTTCTTGTTCATTGTGCATGTGTAAATTTAATCGAACAATACAACAACAACAACAAAAAAGAGTTACTATATACGAGCTTATCATCATCAAAAAACCTGTCCCTATAAAATGGCATTTTTGAAAAAAAAAAAAAATAAATAACAAAAAATGATATTTGCTCACCAACTGGACATTGAAACCTCAAAATTTTTTGCTCTCTTCCAAATTTAATAACCAAATATGTAAGAAAGATGATTATGTACATATTACATTCAACAAATTCTAAAGCAGCTGTCCAGATAACATCTGATACTCGCAATTTTCTAACAGGTGTAATACAACACTATGCGTAAAAAGATGGGGAAAAAACCGACGTTTTTTTGATATTATATTGTGCCATCGAAAGGAATCAACCAAAAGAATGTTAAAAAGAAAGAAGAACAGAAAAAAAACTAAATAGCCAAAAATAAAGTAAAAAAATTTTCAAGAACAAGTAATAAAAACTTGGAGACTTTCTTAAATGTCTCATCCATGCTCATGCAATGGAATGTTTGTCAAGAAATTAAAATCCGAAAATTGTCGTGTGGTTGCGGTGTGGTGATGCGAATTTTTATCATTTTTGTTTTTTTTTTTTTTGTTTTTGGAAAATTGAAAATGAAAGCGAGTTTTGTAGCCGCAAGATCCTTGCTTTACATTGTAATTATTTTTGTTCTACGGCGATTTTAAAATGACTTGAAAAACATTCGAAAACTTGAGTTGCATAATGAGAATAATAAAAAGGTAGTAAAACAAATGTTTCTGGAACTGTTGTAAGAGCAACAAATACGTGTTAAAAATGCATATACCAATTTTTTAAAAGGAACTGAAGTACAACTTAAGAAAATGAAGCGGAACACCCTCTACACGCCCCTACAGCGTAAAATTGAAAAGTTCTAAGGATCCTCTCGATTACCTAGAGTACCTTCTCCAGTCCGGTTTCTATAAGGAATTTTACAATTTTGACGGGACGGAAGGCTAGGCAGTAATTCCCCAAATGATCTCTCCGTTTGCGAAGTAGAGTTCCCCATTCTATAAGGAGATGTATTACGGTTTCTTCTACTTCTTCAAAGAACCTGCATTTTTCTAGACCTTCCAGTTTCCTTAGGTGTCCCTTCAGCTCGCAATGGCCATTCAGAAATATCGCGTCAGCATTCTAAGCCTTTTTTTGCTACTTCATATGCTGGCGTCATACCATTTTTGTTTATAGTTCCCCAGTAGTACTTCGCTTAGCTTAAACTAAAAAGTTACTTTAAAGTTTAAAAAAAAACAAAACTGTTTTTCAATTTAGATTCCAAAATACATACACTGCGACAAAAACCATTAACTTCAACAGATATTAAAATGCGTCATACATTAATTGGAAACATATACCTATCGTATACGCTATAAAAATCGACCATGCGTCATTGGATCAATGACGTTTCATTAAATTTTTACCTTCACCTCCAAACAAAATTAGCATATTGATTGCCAATTATCATATCAGGCAAGAATTTCTTCAATTTTAACATCAACAGGATCTGTGTGGTGAGATGGTTCTCTTTTTTTTTTCTTGCACATGATTCTTATAAATAAACTCTATAATACTCGCACAAATTAAGTCCAAATAATTTAAGAAATTTCCATAAATATGTAGTAATATTTATAAGAGGAAGAACCAAATAATATGTTTATAATATATAGAAATAGACATTTTGTTCACGAAACGAAGTAAAGAAGAAGAAGAAAAAAAAACCCAGAAAAACCCAAATAAATTATTTATGTTGTTGTTACCCATTTTTTTGCTATCCATCTTTCTGAAAAACAGATGCGCCTCTTAAGATGGTTCAGTCAAAAACCCAACAATAAAATTATAACATGTTGAAGAGAAGGGATCAAGTGGATATTAATACCAAACAATATAATCGGATGACTTTCGAATTGGTTATTTGAGGAGAGAAAAAAAAAATATTAAAATGAATAAAAAATTAGGGAATGCATCAAAAAAAAAAAAAAAAAAAAACTAAAAAAAAAAAAAAAAAAAAGAAAAACAAAGCGCTCACCTGCTAGGTAGAAAAATTAAAAAAAAACGGTTAAATAAAAAAACAGCTGATTTTTGTAAGTCTAAACGGTTTATGTAATTAGAAGGAAATGCACCTTGACTTGGACTTGACTTGACTTTTATATATACCCATGCCTACATTTTTTTTTCTTTATATAATTAAATAATTTTTTTTGGGTCTCAAATTTCTAAAATATTTTCAGATTTTGTAAGAAATCTTCAAAGATGTTTGTCCTATTCACGAAATTAATTTTCATATTATTTTCAATACAAGACATTTTTTTGTTTCATATATCGTCCATTTTCCATAAATGTCATTAGAAATAATTACGAAACGGAGGGGGGGCAACATTCTAGAAAACCAACTTGAATTTTAAAAATGTTCTAAAGAAATGATTATAGCAAACATTATGGCAAATAGTTAATATGACAAATTTGTGTTTTTTATGATAAATAAGATGATTAAAAGATAATGAGTACAAATTATCCCTTGCCATAATTGATTATGGCAAAAACATTAAATGGAAATTTACGAGTCGCTTCATACACAAAAGTTATTTAAAAATTTAAACGATACAACATGACCAGACAATTCAGACAAATGTTATCATATGCGCTAACTCCTATCAAGCGTTATACCGAAATGTTATCGATAACCGATACACTTACGTTTATGAAGAATGTAAAATTGTAAAACATTTTCGAACAGCTATGAGTAAAATTTTTAATTATCACTAGTGTGCTACATGTTGTTAAGGTAGGAATTAGCTACATATAATACTCTACATGACGGCCACTGTGTTTGACGAACTATCAGTAACGTCCCGAGACAATTAGTTAGAAAACCGCTGTTCTAAGCAATATTAAAAAATTGTTAACATTTCATCATGGAGTTTCAGTAAACTATAGAAATAGATACTAATAGGAAAAAAATAATTACATTTACTTACAATAATATTAATGAAAAAAAAACATGCCAAAAATAGCAAATGAACCAACGATACCAGCCAGATAAATACTTCGCCTACGTCACCCGGTTTGTGTATCTACCTGTTCGAGCAAATTGGTAAATATTTGTATTTTTATATTGAAACAATTTATAGATTTCATGTGATATTCCATTTCACTTCTAAATATACCTGGCACATAGACTCTATAGTCTATACAATTATCAGGTAAAACAATATAGGTACCTATGGCTCATTTATATTTTATAGATTGTTTCCCAAAAAAAGAAAACTATGAAACTTTTAAATTAAAGTAGGAGTAACAATACACTACTAATTTTTCGATTTCAATGAAATGGTTGGATTTTGGGGTAATGGCAATAGAAGGGATTTTGCGATCACGTAAAATTTCATCCTATGCGTGCGTCTACCGCGGTTATCGCTAGCGATCGTTCAATGGCTGTACTGCCAGTTTCGATAAGCGATCATTAAGCGATCATTGAACGATCGCTTTATGTAAAATGTTATTTTTGTAGATGATTATTTAAACTTTAAACGAATTTACTGTAATGCTTCCTCTTAGATTTGTTGCTACGTTGATCCAGATCTAAATTATGCCGATTAATATGGTATCGACTGTTAAGAGTAATTTGATTTCAAAATATTTACTATGAACAGGACATAATTATAGAATTACAGGTAAAAATTGTCCATTTTAAATAGTATTAAGTACATACAAAATACCAGGTACATTTGAGGAGAAAAGAGAACAGACATTTAATTGCAATCCTCAATTATTGTTTTTGTAAGGTATCTTCTGATGATACTTAGAAATTTTATAAGCTACAAAGTATTTCATATATTTTTGGGAAAATCCAAAAATAAAAGCAGTCATTGAAGAAAACTATACGAATACTGATTATCTACCTGTTGTAAGTTTCTTTTCTTGTTGTATTGTAATGTAAAAAAAACCTTACCTCTCAATTGTTTGAAAACGGAAGTAATATAAAAATATGGAATTTTTACTGATCTGTCGATTATCGAAATTTAAATGTCAAATGTGTTATGAGTAAAACACGACAGCCATATTTATAGAGAGACGAAGTAGAAGGCCAACATTTATAGAAAATTTTAAACAGCAAAATCTTTTTCGTTCAATGAACCAATTTTAAAAATTAAAGAATGGAGTAAAAAAATATCGTAAAATCTCTAAATCGGAATTTTTTTTAAAAAAAAAAACTAAGAAAAAATCATTTTGGCCAAAAATAACACCCAAACAACTCGATCGCCTTCAAATCCACCACAAGCATTGGAACGAACGAGTCGTGTACAAATGTACGAAATGGTCCAAAAATTGTTAACAATACCATAGAAACATTTTGCCTCAAATAAATAAATTTTAATACTAACACCAGTACACCGTTTGGGCGCCAATTTATCTCTATGTATAAAAGAAAATATATATCGCTAAAATCGAAATGCCCACATTAAAAAATATACGACAGAAATTGAGAAGACTGACTAACTAATCATAAATTCTTATCTAACCGGTAATGGCTGATTATAATTAGGAAATACATCACATACCTTCTTGAACGAAAAATAAAAAATTCATTAAAATATCAGTCCAAATCCTAAAACAATCCAAAAATAAATACTTTTGGTTAAAAATGCTTTTACACTCTGTATGAGTACTATTTACACATGAAAATAATAAAAATACATAAAAACAAGTCTTAACTCTCATATAACACTTTTTATTTTGCGTAGGCCGCGACAGGCGCCAGCTGTGTCAAAATTTATCTCATTTCAACTACCAGTCTTCGATCTTTCATTTCAGTCTTTTATTGAAGCATTTGGATGTTATTTATTTGTGATATATATATACAGTAGTATCACGATTAACTGAACGATGAAATAAATTTCTATGATGACGATAAGACATAGTATTGAAACGATTATGGGGTCGACCATCCATAATGTACTGCGAAAAGGGATTGGTTTTCCGAGAATGACTGCGACATCTCTTCATCTCAGACTGAGCTTTTCGGCATCCCTCATATAAGAGTGTGGTTAAACTTCAGTAACCATTATCCACCATTTGCTATCTATTGATTTGAAGTTAATACAGTTACTGATAATACCGACTGAGCTATATACTCCAGTTTATCAATTTAAAAAATCCTATCTCCTAACTGAAGAAATTATTATTTTTCTCACATTCTGACCATATATCAAATCCACCAATCCTTCGGAAGGCTTCTACGGACATTTCACATTCTCAATATTATCTTCTTTTTGCCATTCAGCATTTCCGACCGTCATAGCTAATATCGCATAGATTCTGCTTTTTCATGAAATTTCTCTGTTCCAAGCAATACCGTCTGCCATTCTGGCAGTACGATTAAATGTTGCCAAACTGTATCTATATATAAAAGAAAAACGATTTATATTTACTTAGAGGGCCAAGCAGCCGACGGACAAGTGTTCAGCCGTTTTTCCATCCCGTTTTATCAGGTTGCCTTCGGGTCGACATTGTGTTACTGTCACATGTCGGATGTATAACTGTGGTTTATATACGTGCATCTCTGTTCATTGCATTGCCTTAAGTGCTTTCGATTTTAGATATAGGTATATTAATCGTTTGGAAGTATTATTATTATGAATTTGGTTACCCTTTGGATTTTGAAGACTTTTCAGCTTTTAGCTGGTTAGTCACAACAAAACAGTCGACTGTTGAGGATGTGTTGAATGATGTTGTGTTACGGCAAATAAAGTTTATGGTGAAAATATTTATATAAAAAAAAGTACGTGATTTTTGTTATTTTTTTTTATATATACAGTGAGACAAAAAATATATTTTTTGGAAAATATAAATTTATGCAATAAGTGATAGTGAGATGAGTGTTGTTTTTATGCACAAAAACAAAGCTTAAATAAAGGGATTACAATACAGTTCAATTACAACTTCTTGAGGATTTTCATTATTCTTATCAGTTTTACAATGGCCACAGACAAGATTTGTCCGCAATTAAGTGCTAGTGATTTATCATCTATCATTTTAAAAGGTAAGTGAAAATTAACACCAGCACATAGAATTGTTTTCATTTTTGATACATTGAACGATTAATTGCATTTAACACGATTAAGTTCAATGGATAATGTTCCGGTACTTAGACCGTGAGAATCAGTTCATTGTTGGCATCCAGTTAAATTCTTCTATGAAGACTTATCCAATAATGTGTTGATCATTTGATATATTAAACTACATTACATTAAGGTTCTTGTAGTAGTAGTAGTAGTAATAGTTTCCATCTTAGTTTTGTCTATGAATTTTATTGTCCCAAGATCGATTCTATTATCACTTCCGATTCAATATCATCATAACGTGAGAACGCTACACCTGTAATACCGATGTTCCCAATCCTGATCTGCTGAAGATATAAATTAAGTTTTAATTATACATTCCTTTGAATTATCATACAAAACTGCTTCTTCTGATATGGAGAGCGGCGCTTTGATTGACTATTTGCGATGATTCTTCTCCGCCAGTTTCAAGTTGATTTCTATAATCATTCCTTTCTGCAAATACTTCGAGGAAACAGTCAATTCTCTGACATTCTTTAGTTATGGAGTTCTACATTGGAATTCCGTTTTAAATTGATTATTAAGTAAAATCACTTGGCATCATTTATCTTGTTCACAGGATAACGATTTGGAATTTTAGATCACCAAATGGCATATTAAGCTTCTTTTGTGTAAATGCACATACTCAATAAGTCTAAAAATACTTTTCTTATCTTATTAAAATTACTTGAATATAGAAATCGATCATTTTTTGTTCATGAGGTAGTGATATGATTCTGGGTTTTTTGGTTGACTCCACAACTCCTCCCCATATCTGTCGATCCTCAGCCAACGTCGATTTATTCGAAGTTCTTGTGGAGATTTCTTGAACTGGTTTTTTTAAGGATGGCATTGACCTCCCGCTCAACCCTCTTTCGTAGGCCATTGTACATCATTTCAGGTGAAAAGACTGCAACTGCCAAACTCCATAAATTCTCATAATTCAAATGTTTTTTCTAACATTCCCTAAAATAATGCCCTGGATCTACAGTGGAATCTAAACCACTCAACCCAAAGCTCAATCTCCGTATGAGAGAAAAACACGTAATATTTTTACTCTCAGACAGAGATCGAACCCGGGACCTCCCGTTCCAAATGACATCACTTCTACCACACTGAGCCATTTGGTCGGTAATATAGTGGCATTCAATATAATTTATAAAAAAAAAAAAAAATGTCGATCTATTAGGAATGATTGTGTCGAATATTTCTCCATAACTATACAAATAAATAAATTTATCTCACATGATCTTAATCGTGCTAAGAATTTCAAAAATTCTTTCTTTTAATGTTTCTTTTAATATATCAATAAATATTATCTCGAAAAAAACAGACGAAACCATATTACAATGTCTTATTATCATTAAAATTCTTCATTTGAGTTAATGTTACAACAATTTACCTAAATATTTGTTTGAACATCTGGTTTGGCAATCGCGTTCTTCAGTAGTAATGGTGAACTTTTTTGTTACAATAGTTACTGGCCATAATTAATACACAAACGAACACATTTATACAAATAAACAATTTATAAAATGATAGACACACAATTTTCTTGATATAAAATCATCGACCGACATAATTTGTATATGTCACTTATATAGCATCACACGGTTATTCATTATGCTATAATATTCGCGAATATCATAAATTCTCTGTCTATATGGATGTACGTACACAATTGTACATAATGTACATATCTATCTATGTGTATATGCATGCATGGATATAGTTAGAGACCTTCCATATCTATCTATATAATTTATCATGTATCCAATTCCCCAAAAAGAACCATATATCCATATATAAACAATAATTCTTCTCAAACCGAATCCGTATACCCGAGATAGCAACGTAGAAAATGGTAAACAATAAGTTAACATGAGTCAGAGAGTTTGAATTTATTTATGGAATATATGTGGTATGTACGGTTTAATCGGACAGATGGCGCCATACCCACACACATAATAACTACAACATCAGCAGAGAAATTCTAGAGCCAAATGATTGTAAACAAGCTGATGGTTGTAATTTTTACATTGCAATGCACAACATTTATCATCACGTTTTATACATCTCTGATGATTATATGGTAAAACTGAAATAATAATGATAATTAGATTGAATGCTTCAGTATCAAGATGAACAAAAAAAAAATGTAATTTTGGTTTTAATTAAGTATGGTGGCGCATAATCAGTGTTTAAGTTGAGAAAAAATGGGTGCATTACTGTAACCAAAGGGGCTCTAAGCATTTGAACGTGTCAATAATACAAACAAAAAACAAAATATTACGAAAAAATACAAAATAAAACGCTTAAAATACAAATTAAGCATGTCCTGTAACGATTAAGAAAAGATTGAGCACATCATCGATTACCTATCGATATTTTACCGGTTTTTGAGCAATACATTTTAAGACAAATTAAAAAGTCGGTAGATCGATTCGAGTTTCATCTAATCAAAATATGTGGTTCGAAGATTTAACTGAAGCCGAATGGTTCGAGTTCCACTTTAAGTAACTGAAATAGTTATGAAACAGTAAACTGAATTTGTTTGTAAATTGAGTACGTTGGTCAGTGAATCAACGGTTATGCTTCTGCAACGGTTATGTTCTCATCACTTCCCGCATTAAAATGATGTCACGTCGGTTATGGCTCTTGGAGACTAAGATACGGATGTTCTCGGATTCAGTTTTCCGACAATAATTTCATTTTGTTGTCATCATATATTTTTTTAAATACTACACCATTTCAAAGTGGTTTTAATTGGCGGACCTATGACAAGCGAATTTGTTTAAAACCAACCAAGACAGATGACCTAAATTATATTAAATCAATTGACCCACATCTGTAACATATACATACATACAATTCAAATAGATCGATATATAAATTAAAATGACACTTCCACAATTAGGGTTGTCACTTAAGATCAAAAATTAATCAAAATAATTGTATTGTTTATCAATGATTTAATGAAATAATTTAACTTACTGGCTGAGCTCAAATGGAACACTTTGTCCGGGTGTTATTGTTAATGTGTCAAAAATTAAAAAAATTTGGCAAAATTATTTAGAATTACTAGTCATAGTGCTCCAATTAATACAAATTATACACCCAGTCAGTGGCCAGTATACACCGCCGTCATTCTGGCGGTGTTTTTGCGGGGCACAGCTATGAGTTCCTTTGATTTACTTTGCATATACTCTGGCCATGTTTTTCTGGCTTTTCTGCACGTTTCGAGGGTTTTCCATCTGTTGTTTGCTAACTTTAGGAAGTGTAGATACATGTTCCTCTTAGTTAAACTTAGTGGTGGGTAGACTGTCTTCACTATTAAGATGTCTAGGCCCGAGCCTTTTCTCGCCAGTTCATCACCTTGTTCATTACCCTCAATGTTACTGTGTCCTGGAACCCACATGAGGGTTATGTCGATTCTTTTTGCTACGTGTTAAGTCTTTGTGGCATTCATTCCTCTTTCAATCTTGACTTTATTATGTAGGAATTGAGCGCCTGTATGGCGGCTTGACTGTCGCTACTCGATTTTTTGGGATATGTGCATTTTTGAGAAGTTCAGAGGCTTTTTGAATTTGGTAGTCTATATGACTTCTCTATTTTTAGTGTTTGGGAGTAGGTTCCCGCTCCAATTCCACTGTCCATTTTAGAACCGTCTGTGAATAGTACCGTACTGAATTCTTTCAGCGGTTTATTTTCTTTCCTGCCTTCCCTAGCCGGAAAGTCTACCTTGAATTCTTTCTCTATTTCAAGTTTTGGAGTCTAGGGAGGCTCTAGTTCCTAAATATATTATTAAAGTAAACAAAGAAAAACGGCAATTTTGACAATTACAATAAAATGATAAATAGCTCATTCATAATAAATAATGACAACGAAACTTTCACATGTCCGCCAGCTATTTATATAGTAGAAATGGCATTTTGTACATAATAACTACAAATATATCAAAAACGTACCTACACCATACCAACTAATACAACAAATTAAAACAAAATTACTGGTTCACTATAAACATTCGACAAAATATTTTCCCAGATGTTTCATGTTATTGAAATACACATAATAAAAGCTCATATGGCATGTGTATCCAATTATACATAAATACTTTTAAGTAAAACCGAATTATAATGTGAATCGTTTTGTTTAAGTGCCACTTTGGTTATTTGTATTTGTATGTATTTATGTGGTTGAGAATTTATGATAAATCAATTGGTTGTGACTTGATCTTTTCATTTTTAAAATTAATTATGTATTTAGATTGCAGTGTTGGTGTAGTTATGTCAACGACAAAATTTGTCCCGTCTATTTTTTAACCAATTCTTCTCCTCTAATGTCAACAGTTTTATTTAATTTTTTTTTTATGGATGATTAAATATTTGCACTCGACACACATTTTTATTTACAAAGTGCTTATATTACATATAAAAATATGTACAATCATTCAAAAATGCACAACATGTAAATATTGTATCTTGATATACATACAATACATAAATCGTGCACAAAATGCACACATTGTGTAACACAACATGGCTCTCTTTAACGGCTTATTGACATTTAAACGCTTAAAATTGCTGGTTTGATTAAAATTTATCTTTTTTTTTCAAAATTATTTCCCTATAATTGTCGACACACAAAAAAAAATATGTCTGTGACAAATTTATCGAAATTGCGACATTTAGGGTGACATTTTTGTTCCATATTTATGAATATGAAAATCCACATTTTTGCCCCACTTTTATATGTGTCATGACATTTTTATGTGACATAAAGATGACAATTTTGATCATACATACTGTCATATATTTTTATTTACAAATTATTGGTGTCAAAAAATTATGACATAAACGCAACAAAAATTTTCACATTTTGATGTTACGTAATTTTTTTTTTTTTGGTGAACTGTACGGGTAGTTTGTATATATTTGACTTCGCCCCCTCTCTATAGTATGATTTACCTAATGAAATTTATTGTATCGCCTCCATACCAATAAAATGTTGACCCCTATCAATTAATAACCAATTAGTTGAACATAAAAATCACCATCATGATCATTAAAATATTAATTGAAAATCATTCTATTGTTTAATATATATCAGCAAAATTACGCTTGCTTAACGTTGACTTACATAAATACATAGATGCTGCATTGTAATACAATATAT
>JANSTT010006903.1:0-27671 GCA_026745375.1 Platyura marginata
AACATTTATTTATTTTTTTTCTTATACATATGTAATTAACTTACATTATTATTTATTTGCGTAAATTATCCTTAATTCCAAAAAATATTCCAAATTTGAATTATAGTTGATTATGTCTCTCATTTTTATAAATAAATTCTATAGTAGGTACTATTTAGATACTATACACTCATATACCAATGTATACTAATCCACATTAACAATTTTCACAACCACCGCACCAATACATTTTGGAAAATTTGTCACAATATCAAAGCACTAAATGTGCACGCCGTAATTTTTCAAAACGATTTTTTTTCACTTTTTTTATATACACACGTACGGTAAATGTACAATTGTACATAGTACATACATATATATTATATATCAGACACAATCATTTATCGTTAGTCTACCAAAAATAACAAAACTTTGAATTTCAAAACCATCACACAAAGAAATAGGAGAATGTAAAAATTGTCACCGTCACAAAGTTATTTTGTTTGGATTGAACTACCCAACCGGTAAATAACACACAAAAAACCAGTCAAAACAGCTAATTATTATTTCAGTAATTTATATGCTTGAAGGGCAACTTTTTTTTTCTTGCAATATGAGGGGGGGCCCTAATGTTCGATGTGGGTAACACCACTTTACTAATCTTGTATTCAGCGTGGGAGATGCTAATAGACTGGCACCCTTAACATATTGAGATTTCAGCGAGAGCAACGATTGCGTATGGGACGTTGTTGTGCGCCGGTCCGATAGTAACGCCAATTTTACCCAAACAACCATTTGCCGATTTGTTATCCAGCAGAAGCATCAGGCAGAGAAGAATCAGCAGCAACTAGCAGCCAGCAATGATTTCAATTTCCTGGGGTTTGGGCCGGGTCAACATCTCAATGAAATATATGTATATGTATGTACATTGTACATGTACTGTACATATGTATATACTATACATATATACATATATACATATATATATATTTGTCAACACACTATTTCTTAATCTATTACAGGGCTATATGGCACGCAAGAGTGATAAGTATTTTCTGTTATATCACTCTGTTTGTTCATGGGATGTACGTAGAATCAGAGATAATTAACTTAGTTTCTTTCAACCACATAGTCGTCTCGTTTTTTTCAATAATGACTCACAGTTTGAATTCTGCACGATTTAATTGCGTACTTGTTGGTAAAATGGTTGAGATTTTTCTGCGGTGATTAAGGAATATTTAATTAGAATAGAACGATTTCATGGTTATCATGACCCTGTGTGACCAGTTTACTTTCCTTTGAAAAAATAAGGAAAAAAGCTCTTTTTCAAAACATCATTTTGTGTGTGTGTGACCTTTTTACCCACATAATGGTAATTTCGGGTTCTTCTCTTATATACAGTTGTGTTATTTAGAAATGGTTTTTTGTGTGTGCGAATACATCTCCGTTAATATTCCATCAATAATTGCGAGCATAATAATAATAATCTAACTCAAAATAGTAGATACAGGCGGGTATATAAACAATTAAATACTAAATATTTTTTTGGTTTTTGTATACATAAATAATATACTTAAGTACATACATAAACAGGGATAGATAAGTTTAGCTATATAATAATAGTCCTTGTTTTTGGTCCTTTGAGATAAAAAAATGAAAAAAAATTCTTAAACAAAAACAACAAAAGTTTTGAAACAAGCATTAATGGTAGCAGCAACATGATCTTTGAATTTATTATATTCATTAAACTCATTAGAGAAGCTTTAAAGTTTAAAGTATAATCAACTTCAACTTTAAGATCGCCCACACGTAAGTAAGCAAAAGTTAATAATTTAAACATTTTTGTCAGAGTAATTCAGGAACAAAAATCTAATTTCAAAAAATTATGTATGAACTTTAGTATGAGTATTTTCTTATGAAATGTAAATTTCATTATCATCATTAACTCCGATTTCTCTAAGGAACATAGATAATCATCCGATGTATACTTTGTGTACAGTAACAATTTAAGCTTTTAATAATCGTTAAAATTCATGAAAAATAAATGTCAAACCATTTTCAATATTAGTATTTGGATAAATGTGTAGTAAGCGTCGATTAAAAGGTTTAACGGCCCGCCCTTTGCAGGGTTTCTACTGTGCCCCGTTAGGAGTTTGAATGTTGTACAACATTATTGTTTGTGAACATTTTATAAACAATTGTACTGATAATTCCATAAAAAAGACAATTTATAGTTAAAGATCATTTTAATTTTAATTATTAATGACGAATTTTAAGTTGTAAGATTTCATTCATCATACAGATGATTTTAAAATTTATTAAGAAAGACAATCAGTCAAGACAATTCAGATGGTTCTCAATCCGATACAAAACTTTGTCTCTAAAGATTTTGAATTAAATCTTCATTCATAGAAACATCATAAATTCAAAGATTTGTTAAATGATTAGTATTAAGCGGATAATTAAGTGATACCTACATATTTTATCTCTAGTACTTTCAATTTGAAGGCGTCAAGTTTTCGATTCCTCTCGTGACTTCTTTCCGAGGCCTATATACACATATTCACTTACATATATCGACAGTAAAAGGCCAATATCATCAATCATCCATTTTTTACGAATTTTAGTTTTTTATTCGCAATTTTTGCCATTAAAATAAATTAACTTTTTGCATGATTGGAGGTGTTTGTCCTTAGACGATAAATATATGATATTTCAACAATACCTATATAAATTATATTGAGTCATAAAAGTTAATTGAATCACACACGGTATGACACACCAATGAGATTGTATTTTGCTGAATTTCATTAGCTGTAGTTTCTCACCCAAATTATTCAAAATTTATAGCCATCATAATATCAAACATAAAGTAAAATATTGGTGCGATATCATTTATCAACATTTTGTATTATATTAGTTACCATAAATATATTTTATTGGTATTATTATAAAATAAGCATTACATATTAGTGTTTAAGCCCTTTAAAATATTAACGCACTATTTCCCGAAGCACACACACAGATACACCCTTAAATACGCAAAGGTAGAAATTTTATTGCCATTTATGTATGCTCTTTGGGGTAAGAAATTTATTCTACACACAATCGCAATTATTCTCACAGGCGGATTTACTGAATTTATTATACGTTTTCTATCTAGCTTGGGAAAAATGTATTCTGCGGCCGAAAATGATAAATTGGAATTTGTGTTTCACAAGCGCCATCATAAAACATTATATTCGCTTTTGTTGAACCTCCTTAAAATGAAGAAAACAAGAAGAACACACACACACTCACCATTCATTCATGTAGGGTATTTCGGTAAGTATACCATCAACCATATATACAGTAAATTTAAGATTTAAGAAAAGAAAAAAAAATCTCAGAGTCGAAAATAAAATTGTAATTTCCTTAAACTTCCGCTTTACGCTATAATTAAATTTGAAATTCAATATTTTATGTAAGACAAATTGAAACAGGAGCGTAAAGTGAACCTGTAAATATTATATTTTGCATAGTCCATGATCATCGATTTTCACGCCTTACAGGATTCGAAGTGTTACCATTAAGAAATGTATCTTTGGATAAAAATAAAAAGGAAAACGAACGGATAGAAAACGAAACGGAAAATGTTTGGCCTGTGTGTTAAGAATTTACACGAACCACCCAATTATGGAAATCAGACAGTTAGCAAAGACACACGTTTTCTCGCTCTTCTTCTTATTTTACCTTCTTTTTTTTTGAAAAAGTTAAAAAAAGACGGCTAATCAAAAACAAAAACTAAATTAAATTAGAAAGGATATTGCGACAGGCATTTAATGTAAATCGGAATATACTACAAAATTTATAAATTTTCTATGTGTACGGATTTAATGGTAAAAAAGGAGAATTGCTAGTTTTCCCCAATTTTATTGTACGAAATACGTGCCGCTATTATAATTACTTTAGAGGAAAATTCGTGTCACGTATAACTTTATTATACTATACTTCGTGATTCGAAATTATATATATACATATACATACATATATGCAATATTGTATATATTGGTATTATATACAGTATAGAGAAATAATATGTATTACTAGTACTCGTGAACTAGTTACCATTTCCCAAAAACAGAAAATGTATGTATAAATAGTAGTGTGTAACTGTCGAAAACAAGTCTTCAAAAAGTCTTAAACGACAGTTTGAGAATTATCAAGTTGACGTTGGAAAAGTGACAGATTTTTTTTTCCATTGCTCTAATTAGATGTTGCCGTTTAAAATTTAGCAACTTCTTGCTTTTATAGACATATATTATATAGCATAAAACTCTTTCAACCCAAAACACAGCCCCCCCCCCCTCCCACGTCATCATTATACATATTTTCCACCAAGAGCAAAACTGTATAGTAATCCTGAAACGTGACAAAATATGGCTGCACAAAATTTATCAAACAAGAACTAGGTATAAGGTATAAGTAAGTACATTAATAAGAATTAGCAACGGGAGCTTCGTTCATTTTTCTATATAGAAGTCAATGTAATTAGTGTGGTGGTATACTTGCACTGAATTAAAACAGGAAAAAAAAATTCTCCAAAAGTTGTATTTTCAGTCTGAGATTATATTCTCTCATGGGTTAATTCGAAATCGATAATAAACTAATATAAAATGGAAACCCATAAAATAGATTACATATTAGTAACTTATTTGAGAATATTTCGTATACAGGGTAAGTCTAGGTGATAGGGAACCAAAAAAACAACTAAGTTTCGATTTGGACAGGGATGAAATATATATACGTTCAAATTTAAATATCAACTGTTGTTCTACTACATTTGGAGGAATTTCTACCCCATTTTCTACTACTCCTTTCCATTGAAGAATAAGTATTCATTATTTTCATATTTTATATGAATGTGGTATTGTTACGGTTAATTCGTATATGATTTCTAAGAGTGCCTTTACACGAGGCACAATTTCAAGCCTGCAACTTTCAAAGTTTTACTCAAACTGGTTCTTACTTGTTTACATATAAAATAAGATATAACACTAATGCTATTAAAGAACATCAGATTTAGCGCAACCTTCATCATGTAAAGGTCTATCTCAAAAATTTAAAAAATTATTAAATAGGGATGATGACAACTAAATGATTGTAGCTCCTATTTTAGCAGTGAATGCAGTTCTTTCTATGAATAATATACTCTATGTATAAACTCGTGTAAAGGCACTATAAGGAATTAGTACGACTTTTTAAAGAAGTAAAATTAATATGATAAAATTAAGTGTATATAAAGATTTATGGGAAGCTTTTACGGAATATTTTAAAAAAACCTATAATTTCCATAGAAATTAAGAATACTCCAAAAGTTTGGAACAAAATTCCGTTTTTTTGGAAAACACCGTCAATGATTCACCCTGTATACTAACTACAGACAGCTAGTAGTATGTACTAATGTAGTATATAGAAATGATGGTTTCTTGTTTTCCAATATGTCAGATTATTATTATTAGATATTATTAAATGAAAATAGTTACTTATTTATGTATACATCCAATATATTATATAGTACAATATATAAACTTTCGCATATGTTTGATGTCGAGATGATTTATTACATCAATTCACTTTTACTCAGGAAGAGAGCAATTTCAAATAAAACTTTTCAAAAAACATTGTGGAGCTTACTAATCATGATAGGTCGATGAACTTAAGTTGAGTTGTTATCATTTGTCAATAGCTTTGACAATCCACTTTACTTTGACAGGTATTACATACATATTTTAGTTGTATATTACCTATCGAAGTTATTAATAGGTAAGTAAAATAAAACTAATTAAAATTATATTATACATAAATTATTCTTCAATGATCAAATCTATAATACTCTTATATAAAGATACGGTTAAACGCGAAGTATTAGAGAGTATTAGTTAGAGACACTTGCATACTATTTTTGGTATTTATTAAAAGTGGGTGTAAGCTATATATTTAGATTTCCGGGGAACCCTGAAGTTCCACCAAAAATGCAGGAGTTCCGTGTAACGCACGTTTCGTGTAGGCGAAAATTTATATCATTCATTAAAAAAATAAGAATTATATTTAATATGTTCTGTCAGTGTTGACTCCATGACACTTCCAAAATCCGACCATACCATAATTGCTTACCTATTTTTCATGTGATGGCATATATTTTCATTCCATTAGAATTTTTTTCTCTAAATATTTTTTTCTTCGATATTTATCGCGATATTTTCATGAAAATAGGTATGTAGGAGTTTTGGGGTTTGAACTATATTGCTTCATTTAAAGAAAACCGATTTTCCTTGAAATTTTCATGAAAATTGATATGGGAGCTATAAATAAATAAATAAATGGTTCCGCAATCTTTGGAAAATTTTCTGAGGGTTCCACGAACAAAATATTTTGGATAACCCTGCCTTATACATTAGTCAGTTAAACCTTTTTAGTTTGTTTTTTTTTTTATTTTTTTTATATCTCTCAGTACAGTGTATGTAGAGTTGTTTTAATATTATACTATATATTTCAGTTTGTTTTTATTATAGTTACTTAGTCTTTCCAGTTTTCTTTTTAAGTTTTTATGATATTATTGAAATTAAATTAAATTTCAACTTTTTACGTACAACATACATAATTACATTCGAATTAAAATGTAGGTAATAATTATGTGAAAAACATCTAAATATCTAAGTATGTATAATACAAGAATATTTAATTACACCCCTTAGAAGAAAGTTAATATTTTGTGAAAATATATTTTATGTTTTTAGTTATATATAAGTAGATACATACATACTATAGGTAGGTAAGTACAGACTTTTAATCCCTAATTATTTTCTATATTTCTGCTTTCATTTAAATTATTAGAAATTTTTTTTCTTATTCTTTATAATTTTACAATATTTTCAATGAAGATTTTTGTCTTTTATTTATATATGTATTATACATTGCATAATGGGTATGTGAACTAAGAGGTATTTCCAATAAGAAGAGGAGTCCTTTAGATCAGCAAGAATGCGAGTAAATTTAGAGATAATATTTATACAATCTTTCTAAATAATCCGTATAATCTTGGTATATGTAAATGGATTAGAATATAACCGGTGTGCTTTGTTTTAACAATTAATTTAAGAGAAATTTCGTTTTTGTTATTAAAGCTTAGGTATACATATATAATATACACATATGTATGTGGGTAGTACCTATAAACATATTTTTGGAGAGTAATTTTCTATTAAGTAGGTAGGAAAATTATTTTTTTGTGTACATTAACACCATCATGATAGAATAGAGGAAAACTTAAAAAAAAATTTTAGAACAATAAATAGTTTAAAAATCAAAAACCGACTTAAAGATCACGCCTATTTATAAAAATGTGTAAGAAAGAATAGTTTATGTTTGCTTCTCGGTTAGTTTTAATTAGTAATTTCAATTTGATATTTTAAAAACAGTACCTACTCAATAATTGCACTATCCAGTAATTGCATTTCTCGCTAATGCAACAACCAAAACATATTATACATTGTATACACAAAAGTTACGAAAAATGGTGCAATTACCGAATGTCAACAAAATTTTCAATATTGATCGTCATCTTTTCAATTTCTTCTTTCTTATTTCTTTCAAATCTTAGAATTTGTCACTATTTTTGGAATTCATTTTTATAGTTTATGTTGTCGTATAAATGTTACAATGTCTGCATTTAAAAAACATACCTTTTTATACATTCAAGATAAATTAGAAATTTTACGTATTTTGGTATAATAAATTTTTTTTTCTCGATATTTTCACATGGGCCTGTTTTATATCAGTGCAATTATCGAGTAGGTACTGTATATAGCAAACTAATCAGTATATTAATTAGAGATGATTTTGTGTTTTTTAAAATGAGTAGATGTAGAAAATTCAGCACATTGATTATTCTGTACAATATTTAAATGAATAGCTATTGGCAAAATATCCAAAACCTTTTCATTCGGATGCAAGTTGTACGGATTGACTATCAATAGAATGAAAAGAAACATTTCAATTAAGTTTCTGAATAGCTTTGTCAACAAAAAAAAACATCTTCTCTGACACACATAAAGTCCGGCATTAATCAAACAAAAAGTTGAATTTATACCACCAATCAGAAGAACGCTTCAAAGCTAAGATAAATGAACATAGCAAATACAAATAAGAGATGTTTGACAGAAATTATAATTCGTATAAATGAAAAAAACAAACGTTTACTAATATAAGACTACAGTCTTTTCCCAAAAATAACGCCTAGGCGTTATACAGGCACATAATCGAATATGATTTAAACATTTTAAACGCCTAAGCTTCTCTTTCACAAATCATGGGCGGAAAAAACCCCATACACAATACAATACATATTTAGGAGGGAATACTGTAGAACAATCCATAATGCATGTACATAAGCATGTGTATGTGTGATGTATTCGTACTACATGGAATAAGAAAGACTCATGGTGAGAATGCAATAAATACCTACGGAAAATCATAAAAAAAAATTATTCAACCGAAAGTTTCAGCAAAATCAAACAAAATATTTGAACTAATTAGTTGATTACGCAATGATACGTAAATTTACACACGTTTTTCTGTTTTGTTTCCCTAGAAACAAACGTTTTGAACAAAATTTAAATCACTACATTGAAGCACGAGAAGTTGAATTTTACTAAACTGTGAAGGGAAAAGCAAATCTAAAACATCTGGGGAATACGCTTTAGTAAACAATGATAAATGAAAAGAAATGCTTGAAAGAAACGCAAACAAACTCAAGGAAAAGGTGTACAAAATGTGAGGCATTTGTTTGAACGTTTCAATGTTTTTAAGAGGTAACAATTTAACATTATATTATACACATAACTAGTATAGCATATGACTGTGTATGCAGTATATTGTATGTATGTATGTATATTAGGAGTATTATTAACGTATACACATATTTAAATAAAAAATATTAATTTTCCTCTCCAAACAACAGTACCAATAATTATGTTATTTGTTAAACAAAATATCCCAATAATCCAAACCAAAGTTAAAACAATTTGGCAATTAATTTAGAATTTTGTAAATTTGTTACTTATCGAGTTTAATCAAAAAACACAATGAAAATTTTATTGAAAATAGATCACTAAATTCACCATGGGAAGTTTCAACAATGGATACAATATTAGTTTGATTCATGGATTGTGATGATACCGAATATTATTTATACATATAGTATGTATATATACAAATATTTACCAACAATATATTTATTATGCCTTATTTATTTATTATCATTATGTAAATAAAGAATATTTTAAAAATCACATACAAAAATTAATTTAGTATAGGCAGAATGGCATAACTGTATTTTTGAAACAGTAACGCTAAAGTCTTATATGATAAGCTAAGAATATAAGGTCATGATCACTAATGCCAGAAATAGTTACAGATCCACCCCAACACGATTCCTGCCGAATAAAAAAAACATAGAAAATAATTAAGAATAAAGGATCCAAAGAAAGTTGGAGTAACGTTATTTAATATTTAAAGCCGATATTTTAAAATAACTATATTTCTGGAAATCTTAAAACCACTAGCCAATAAATTGACTTTGTTTATTTTGAAAAAAATAAATTAACCAATTATATGTACTTGATACAATCTGTCAATTAATAAAAACCAATTCACATCGACAATCCACAATACACAATCCACATGTTATATATGTATGTATAGTATATACATATAATACCTACTAAATCAAAACAATAGAATATTGCTGCCAGGTACTATGCAAGAGCTTTTGTGAAATGAAAATATTGTTCGACAATAATAAATTTTCGTAGCTCAAGCAGACGTAAAATAAATGTGTGGTAGACCACACACAAATATTAAGTATACGTGATACCTACAACAAACTGAACAAATGTTTCGATTTTTGACTTTTTGTGGTAAAAATATTATTTCTAAATGGCAACATGAAATATAACTCTAGTTGCATGGAGCTATTATGTACAATGGAAGAAAACCAATTGATAAATGTTGGGTGGTTTTCTTGGTAAAATATATAGTGGAAGTAGTTCATGAACCTAAGATTCTGGGCATTGTTGTTAATACATATTTGATTTTGGATATATTAATATCCATGGTGGATAGCAAAGGAACTAGGTATTGTGTATTAAAAAGTACACAAATCCAATTTAAGAAACTTTTATTTCCAATCATCTGTCAAGTAACGTCAAATGAAATAAACTTAATAAATACATATAAATATAATTCTAAACTTGTTTCGAGTATTGAGTATTAAGAATATTAAGTAAATCCAAATAAATGATTTTTTTATTTTGGTAGAGAAAATATTAATTGGAAAAGAAATTTCAGCTTTTTATATCCTTAAAGTTGGATAATTTAATGAGAATACGATTAAAAATTTTAAAAAGTATATGAAATAAGTTCAAAGCTTTTTTTCTACAAATTAATAGATATCTGATTTTAATAAAAAAAAATGTTTACAAAATAGGACAAGTTATGTGATGAAATTTAATCAGAAACCTATACTTAACCAGTTTGAATTTAAAAAAAAAAATTCTAAATTTCTACAATATTTTCCGTATATTTGTGTCAATTTATGCACAATGTGACGTCAACCATAAATTGATTTGGCGCTGGTACAATTCGCATACATATATAGCTTAAAACATAATATAATTAACGTGGAAAATAAAGTTTCGCGGGAATTTTCGCTGTAGCACAAAATTTATTCATTATCTTTACATGCTGTTTGTATTTAAATTTTCATATTAATGAGCAGACTTAACTTGTTCGCTGAACAAGTTTAAGATAAGAAAATATTGAAATTTTGTATTTAGTTTTAGTCAGTCAAAACTATCATATATGTATATTTGGAAAAGAATGATAAAATAGACGATATTAGGTATAAAATTATTAAATATATTTATTATATAGTTTTAATATGTAAAAGCAATGTCCATATAATGGATGAATAGTATTGTAAAAATTTAGTAGGTAGGTATGTATAGACTCCTCTGTCTATTTACGGTTCCACGACAATTCCCCGAAAAACAGTTTCCCCAAAAAGGACAATTTCCCGAAAACACAATTCAACGTATTTTGAGTGTTTTTTTAAAATGAATACGTTTACTTACACTGAGAAAAATAAAGCAGCTTTGATATTAAATGGTGACACTTTTCATAAAGAAAAACAGTATAAAACAAAAATATATTGGAACTGTACCGAAATTGACAAAAATAGCTGTAAAGTTCGTGCTCTTACATTTTAGAACACTCAATTGTTTTTCAGGGAATCGTCGTTTTCGGAGAATTGTATTTTCGAAGAATTGTATTTTGTTGTGCTACCTCTATTTATTTACTTTGATGATGATGATTTACCTGATGAATGCAAAAGATTAAAAGATATTGTCCTAAGCGTTCCTATTTATTGACATCATATATACATATATGTATAATTCAATATTATGACTAAGGTCATCAAACCAAGCATTAAAATTACACAAACGAGTTCTTGACTAATCAGTATAGGTTGTACAACTTTATTGTACCTATCTATGATGCTACCGTTCATCATTGAAGAAATTTCAGTTTTATCTAAACACATTTTTCAAAATCATATTAACTTACATTCAATCTCTTCAAATAATTCATATTTTAAATCTGTATTTGTAAATTGTTAATAAATGAATGTATGCAGATACATATATGGAAAAGCTTTGAACATTTTTCTAATCCGCATATTTTTTTTTTTCATTTTATTTGTTACTTTTGTGGAAATACAACATAAATGAATGAATTCAAACTGTTATAAGCTTTGCTGGAAAACTTTACTCTCGAAATAGTTATATTTGCTATTTCAACATCAAATGCTGTGGTTCCCACAACTCAATTGAATATTTTATACCAAAATTGGTTTTCATAAGCAAACAATCTAGTTTTAAATTTGAAAATTCCTTTTTCATAAATATTACTGTGCAGTTATGTTCGTTCAATTATATCCAAATGAATTTCAGACATATGAGCATTAAGAGAAATATGTACGTACATATGTATGTATTTACGTACATATGTATGTATAAACGAAAAATTCAGGTGATGACGGTATATGTACGATTATGTGATGCTGTATGTACAATTTTAAACATATTAGAGTGGAGGGTTTTTTTTTATAAATAATAAAAATAAAGTCGGCGTTAAATGTGTATAAAGTTTTTTTTAGTCCGTATATATCAGGCAGAAGCGTAAAATTTTAAAAGACAGAAACACTAACATTTTTTGTAAAAATTCAAAATCAATTTTAAACAAGTTTAGTAGTAAGAATTTTATGGTTTAGGTGTAGATACTTATTTGTTAATTTTGATGATAATTTTTGTTCATATTGTCGATGTTAAATATAACTTAGTTGCCTTGTCCACCCTGTGTCCGTGAAAATAACCGCTGTACTACTAATTAATGAAAAATTCCGATAGTTTCTCTTAAATAAATTATTTCATCATCATCATATTATGTACACCGCTCCATCTATAAACTATGTACCTACATATGTACATATATCTATATTGAAAAATTAAAATGAATTTTCAATGTCTAGCCGTACAGGGATTCTATTTCATTCATTCTTTTCATTATTTTTAATGAGAAGTCTTGTATAAAGTTTAATTTAGGCATTTTTGAATTTTGCATATTTTGCCTTTACTTTTTTTTTCATTAACTTAAAGCTTGGAATGTATATATATAATTCTAGTTACAAGAGCTTTTATAAGGACAGGAGTATATTTGCGAAATACAGTAGAACTTGTCTAAAGTGACTACCAATCGGACCGACTAATAGTAGGGATATTATTTAAATATTTTTGAAATAATTATCAATAGGTATTTGTTTGCTTCCGTTTCAATATTTCTTCAAAAATTATTTCTTCTACTTTTGTGGTTATTTTGGTTAAATGTGTCAACACTTCTGGCAGCTTATCAATAACAAATTCATAAATTTAATGTAAATTAATTAAAACATCTTGAAATGAATGTTTTGTTTTTTTGCAAAACTACTATAAAATTAAATCAAAACATGTGTAGTTTGAAAATTGGTCACTTTAAACAAAAATATTTGTATGACACTAGTCGCACCAAGGTGGTCACTGGTAACAATACCCAAGTCACTATAGACAGACTTTTTTGTATTGGGTTTGATACTTGATACGCCGGAACCGAGCAAGTTTTTTTTTGACAGGTTCTACTGTATCTTAATAATAAATGGAGCCACTGTATATCAGTTTGGTTAACATAATTTTTTTTCATAATTAGAGAACAAACAAAAATTTTGTGAATAAAAATTCCATGAAAAAAGTTTAAATTGGAACATCAAACAATACACCGCACCTAGTATTTCTTTATTTCAAAATTTATTAAATCGGTCTGGAAGTTTGTGAAATTTTTTAATTTTTTTTTTAAATAAATTCTTTTGTTTTGCTTAATTTTAAATAATATATTACCACCGCATTTTTATTGTTATATACCTACATATATAAATATTTAATATCTATATCTGCGATTAACTCTCAATAACAACATACACTACTAAAAAAAATCTCATTGATAGTAACTATGTATTAAAAAATGAAAAGTTTAAAATGTCGGAAAATGATAGGTTTTAGCAAAAATACACTTTCAACGCTGCATTATTTCTCAATAAAAAAGATTCGTATCAAATAAACAATTGCTTTTTTGTGGCTTGTTTATACCCGTATGATGTTAATCAAGGATATTATAACTTTGGTACGGAGTTTGTAACGCCCCTCATCGTAGAAAAAAAATTTAAAAACCATTATCTTTCTCGTGAAATTCTAAGTCGAAATATGCATGTCCGTCCGTCTGTCCGTGATCAAGATTCTGGCCAAACGGCTGAAGCTAGAAAGCTGATATTTTGACAGTTTATTATTTAGTCCTAGAGTAAGATCCCTATTGGAGCAAATCGGACCAAAAATAGGGGAGGCTGTGGTACAGTGTTTACCTAATTTTAAAATAAACCATTCATTTACCCGAAAGGTAGTCGAAATTTAGAAAAAATGAATATGACAAGAATGATAGAGAATACAAAAATAAAGATTTCATTCATAGACCAAATAGTTGTTCGATCTACCGTTATGACGTTGCAATCAATTTTATTGAATTTCTAGGGTTTTTAATCATTTACTCAAAAAGTATTTAGATTACGAAAAAAATTAATATGATGAAAATGATAGAGAATAAAAAAATGAAAATTTCATCATAGAATAAAAAGTTCCACGAGATACCGTTATGGCGCTAATCATTTGAATAATTTGTATTCAATTTACCCAATTATATTTATTGTACAGACAAAATAGACACGGGCAAATTTTTAAATAATAAACAAGTACGCTTACGGCTTTATTTTAATCGGCGTAGCCAATTTTTCCTTTTTTACTGGTTTTTCTAAATAATATACTTATTTTACACCAAAGTATAAAGTACCATTTTTATATAGATGTATTTGCTATTTATTTCGGAACTGGTCATTTATAATCTTCTCTCAATTTCAAAATACATTTTGTATTTTATACACTAATTATACACTACATACAAAAATTGCGAACGAACGAGCTTTTAAATTTACAAAAGCCTCAAAACTAAATTCCATTCATTATGTGTATGACTTTCTGGGAATATATTCATTTTATATAAACATACGACATACCTATATATGTATATATATTATTACCACTTCACATAACAGGCAATTTGCCATTCACATGCAGATCATGTCACGATTAAATTCATCATTCACAAGAACTTAAGTTATTTTAAATCAACATCACACTTGACATTGACCCCCCTCCATATATTTAACTTTCGATTTAACATTTTTATATTTTGAAGTTTAATATTTAAATGAAAGTTTAGTGAAATGATCGAAAAAAATGTGTTCAATCCCAACGGACACTTCTAGTAAAAATAAAATACAATATTTCACCTTTGGCTTGGATTCATACATACATTATTATTATGACAAGGTATGATACTGTCAAGAACGTTTTCATCTTTTACACTTGACTTACCGCGATAAAAAAAAAATTGTCCCGGAAAATCTTAATAGAGAAATAATGTTCCCGAAAAATGATAGGCTTTAGATATAGAACATTTTTTTGATTGGCATTCTCCTTGGTTATATCTTGGTATATTTTTTTTATTCTTATAGGAAAGAAATTCTGAGATAGATAATAAAACAAAGTACATAATAAGATTTATGAATAACTCGATAAATAGCTTAAAAAAAAGTTTTTTGGGTATTTTTTCAAAATATAAGAAATAAGGCCATTGTTTTATATCTCTCCATTTTTTGTTAATTTTTTTTTCAATTTTTTTAAGTGTCAAAATATTACATTAAGGTAAGGCAATGTATAATAATCCTATTTTAGGGTAATTTAAGTGTGTGGCTTTTTCTGTATAATTCTTACGTATATTAGAACTTTCTTTTGTTCAGTCAAAAAATTGATCATCTAAAACAGACAAGGTAATTTTAATTTATTCTATAGTGAATTCACCAGGAAAGAAGTTTAGAAATAATAAAGTAATTTCTTTATCATTTATCTTCTATCTTTCAATAATAATGAAAATCTTAATTCATTATTTATTAAATTATCACTTAAATTAACATGAGCAAGTTTTCTTACAAAATTTAAGGAATCATTTTTCTATTGTTCGTCCGATTCAGACCAATCATCATGGAAGAAATTCATCGTCTTTTATTTTTATGGAATTGAAAACTTTTAGGGTTGATTCTGTTAAAACTCTTTTCCAGATCCGACAAATTTTTTTCTTTGATTATTAAAGGCAAAAAGAAAATTATCTCAATAGATAGTTAAAGCCTGCTTTTATTGATTTCGTTTTAGAGGATATTCATGAGAGCCCGGTAACTTCTGTTACTACTTGTTTACCAGGAGAAGGCATTCTTACTACAAGGCCAGGTCGTCGAGTTCGTTTCCCAAAAATATTTTCAGATTTTGAATTTAATGGTTAATTTTTATTATTATTATCTACTGTTATTATTAATTCTGATAAGAAATTTATTTCAGTAGTAGACTTTTTTTTTTGTAAATTGATTTTTATTATTATTATTTTTCTAGAATTTAGTTTCAAACTCCGCACCAAAATTATAATGGCCTTTGAAACTATGATCATGCTTGCATATATATATGAACCTGGTTGTTCCTTGTTGACGAGAAATGTTACAACACTTAATACACAAAGGTTAAAGAACGTTCCTACATGAACGAAGGATATGAAAAACGAAGGACTATGTATGTGGGTATAAAAGTAACTTTATAATTCAAGTCATTATTATTCACTGAAATGGTTAATGACACTTCATTAATTATGCCTATACCAGATGCGCCTTTAAAATAATTAATTTTATAGTTTTTATAGTCACCTCTTATTAATGAAAAAGGTTTAAGAAAGAGTACACATACAAAATAAAGTACTTACTTTAATATTAAATTATCCTATCACACGTTTACCTAATGGTAGTATTCAATATTGTAAAGATATAATAGATGATTGTGGAAGACTTTTTCTTTGACCTTTTTTATCGGCCGCCCTTTGTTTAAACTTATAAGAAACTGACTATTCATCATTTTACCACCATCTAAACAATAAAATCAATTATAAACGCAGGCAAGCGTATAGAAAAGGGAACATTTTCCTGAAAACTTTTTTTCACTTTTGCTTTTTCTAATTTTTCTTAATATTTTCACTTTTAAATGTAGACTATACCTACGGCTACTTATTATAAAAGGATGCAGCAAAGGTTAATGAATATAAATATCTTTTCGTTCGAAGATGCGCTTAATATTATAGAAGAGGAATAACTTTTCAGTGACTAATGAATTTTCTGTCTTACAGTAATTCGATGTAATTCTTGACAAAACGGAAGCTGAGAACTGCTATTAGGGTTAATTAAAATAAATAATTCTGTAAAGCTGTATAAATTGCTGCGAATAATTATAGCAAATAATTTAAGATCTAAACTTTTACAAGTCAATTCAACAGAAATACAAAATCGGATAAGCAAAAACCGAGTTTTAAATTTGTTCTACCTTATTTTTATAAATGAAATATAATTATGTAGTGTAGACCCTAATGAAATGAATATATGAGGTAAGGAAATATTTATAAGGAATGCTAGACCTACTTGAATAATAGTTGTTTGTATTAGTACTAATACAATGCAATGTATGTATATATATATATATATATATATATATATATATATACAGTGGCGGCTCGTGACTACTTTGCCTAAAAAGGCTGCAGTAAATTATCAAATTTTTTTGCATCACCCTATTTCCAAAACAAATGTTACAAAACATATAACGGGCAATGCTATATCATTGATATAGCCATCCTTCCTTTGCGCATTATTTACTATATGATTAGAAAGAGCAAAAATAACACAAAAATGATAAAAGGCTATAGGTTTATTTCGTATAGATTTGCAGTGCAGTGCAGATATAAGTAGGTAGCTACCTTCCTTTTGTTTCTCTTTCTTTTCATATCACAAATTTTTCAATGCATGTACTGTGCTGTGAGAGTAGCTTTTCGAGAGAAAATTATTGGTTTTATTAGAATAGAATTATAATAGATAGATAGAAATAGATAAGAAAAATTTTTATATTATGAAGATCTTTAAGATTTGGTATTATTATATTTATTGATAAATTGAGAGAGGCTGAAGTCCTGCAGTTCGGGCCGGGTTATAATGACCATTTTGAAAGAAGAATTTGATCCAGCTATCGTTTATAGTGACTATTTCTCTCTCATGAAACGAAAATGTACACAAAGAAGACAATAAAAATTTCCTAATATCGAGACTTGAGAGAGAAATAAATAATATGTATATTGTACTTTTCTTGTGCAATACACCCTGTTATTGGTTACTTACTAAAAACTAGAAAAATTGCTTTATTAAAAATCGGTTATAATGACTATTGCTTATAGTGACGATATTTTCCCGGTCCCTTGACGGCCACTATAAATGATATGTACTCTATATATGTATATACATATGTGTGTTTAACATTTTTCGTTCGAAATAGCCCTCCGTGGCGGATTCAAAAACATACAATTATTAATAATTTTTTAAAAATGACAGGTACTTCCACGACTTTTTTAAATATATTTATTTGAATAATAATCGCCAATTAAAATTTTTCTCGTAATATACATATAATAATAAATAAAAATTAGGATAAATTTCGAAAAATTATTATTTAATGATAATTAAAAAACAAAATGTACGGTAACTACCTACATACAATTTTCAATATTGATATCTCACATTTACACTAAGCAGCAACCCGAAAAAGTTTCAAAGACATAAATTTCTCAGGACATTCATTAAAACTAAATTAAACTTAATTGAATCTAACATTTTTCTTAGAGTCTTATGTCTAATTACAAGCAACGGCAGAACTTTTTTTTTTGTTTTTGTATTTTTTCTAATTTTGCACAATTAGCAGTGCGTTATTTATTATCATGGGAATTAACTACTAATGTTATAAATGTGGCAAGTCTTTCGAACGGCAATGTTTTCATGAAAGTGTAATCGAATGGAGCGTTTAGCCATAAATATTCACTTTTCCTTATTCCTTGCATAGCCGACAGTTTTAGTTGCTATATCGTATAATTTCTGCCCTTTATTGATCTATCGATAATAAAAGAACAATTAAGAATATGATTGATTAGTTTTGCTGGTTAAACTATATACGAAGAATATATTATGTTTCAACGAAAATAGTCAGTATTATGCAAAAATTTTCCAAACACTTCCGAAAACTAGATTTTCTGAAAATTTATAGAAGAAAATTGATTAGATATGTATGTACAAATCATAAGGGAATCTTGGACTAAATCATAATGTTTTATAGGTTTTCTGATTGCAAACTTAATATTATCTATCAATTAGGTATTTTAAAATTATTTAATATTTAAAATTTTAATACTAAAAATGTTCTCCTGAATTTGGTAAATTTTACCTAAAAATTAATATTCTTATAGTTTTCAATTGATTTGAGAGCAAAGTGGTTTATATTGAATTTTACATGTAGGTATGTAGGTAGGTACATACATACATTCATTTATTAAAAATATTGAGGCTAAGCCAATATCCCGATTTTTGAAAATTCTTTTACTGATATGATGTTTTTGTATCTGTTTTCTATGCAAATGTCTCACCATATCGATGTAAAATTTCACCTCCTACAATTTTTTCCATTTCGTTTTTATATTCATAAACTTAACTTTGAATTTCAATTATTTTCTAGTTCTATGTATAGATGGTATTATAAGAACCGCTTTAAGCACATTATTAACAAATCTATGAACTACGTGCTCAGAGAAGAATATGCAATAAATATATTATACGAGCACCTATAGACATACAGCACATACGCCACCAAACAATGTCGAATAAATTAACCAAGTTAGTCTGCGAAACTACTATAAAATCGCTTCTAAAGTTTGATATTGCTGGCATAACTTAATTTTAAGAAAATTCCGTATTATTCTCTTCTATTTTTATTGTCATGTTTTCCATTTTATAACAGCAAACCGTATTGTTTTCATTGCATTTAAATTTATTCATTGACATTTCACAACTCCTAACTGTGCAATCTGCATTGTGAATCAATGAATCAATTATTATACATTTTCAGTTGGCAATATATGTTCATTGTGTGAAAAGAGTGCGCTTTACGGAATACATAAACTGCATACAAGTTTTCCATTTTCTTTTGAGATTTTCACGCATCGACGCTTCAGTATGTTGTCTTTTGCAGCTTTCACTGTCAAGAACTTTAGCTTTAACATATCTGCAGACTATACTTTTCTATCTAAAAATTTATGTATTTTTTATGTTTTGCTTGAATTCGTGCGGAAATGTCTTGACATTTATTACCAGTTTTGAGGCGTATAGGAAATTTTCTTTGTGAAAAAAGGAATTGTGTTACGGCCGGGGGGTTTTTTTTTGTTTTACTGTAGTTTTCCTTAATAATTTAATTTAATGTTCGGTATTTTGTTCAGTTTGGGTTTACCGCGCTACTGGGGATATTGGGCGTATTTTACCATCATATTCCAAGAAAAGAAAGACGTTGATGACCCCCTTAAGTTACGAGAAAATGTACATAAAAGAAGATTTAACGGTAAATGTTGGCTAGAAATATATAAACGGAAGGAGAAACAAAAATTTACGACTGCGCGATTTAAAAAAAAAAAGTTTTTTTTATTACGTACCTACATACATATGTTTGGTTGGATTCTAACGTATTTTATAATAAAAAATTATTGAAGATTGGCAATATAGCAATATAAAATATGGATATTATGTTTTCCTCCATTTAATTGTCAAACAGTTTTCTTATTATAAACTAAATTATAATACAAATTTAATGAAAGAAAATTAGCCTCGTGACATTGCATAAAAAAAAACTTGATTAAGCTCATGTCGCAAAATTTATTCTTCTCATACACAAAATTGTAAATTGTCAAATAAATAAATACTGGTAAAGAACTGTGACCCTTTTGTAATTAGATTTAGTCATTATCATAGCTTGGCACAAAGCTCTGGCTGGGCGATATAAGGATTTGCAAGGATAATAAATTTATAATTGCTATAAGACAGGAAAAATCTGTTGACAGAGCTTATCCCTTTTGCAGATGAGAAGTTAATAATATAATTAAGTATTATACAATTTTATAAACAATGAAGAAAAAATATTTTAAATGTCCTACCAAAATAGAAATCTTTACTGACCTGTGACTCCAGCTATAAGAACAAGTTCACTTCATAAAGTATGCGCGAGGCGGAAAATACTTGATCGGGAATAAGGAATTTTTCATTGATTTTATTTAATTTTAATTTTTTAATTCTAATTAAAACAACTTCAACACAACTTCAAAACAACTTTTTTCATACGGTATACAAATACACACATCATTTTAATTTTATAATTAAACCTTTTAAGTAAATACAAATTACAAAGTTAGATTTCAAACTCTTTTTTAGAAGTGATAATTTAAACATCTTTGGTGAAACAAAAAACTTATTAAAATCGACCAAGTACATAGTTTCTGCATATTCCTCATTTACGTTTGTGGGCATCTGCCCATATATGTCCTCAAATGCCATAATATGAAACCTAAAATTTATACACTTATCGTTTACACGTTGCCAACTTTTGTTTGATATATACAAAATAAACAAAATAAAACATTATTTCAAGGGACAACCCAAAAACTGTGAAGGGAGAAAGGAAACATAACAAATATAAACAAAAACCAACAAAATCAAAAATAAAACCTAACAGAGAATGTTGATATGTTTGAAAGTCTTGACCTAATGACACTATGCCTGGAAGTATGTTAGACCCCATTTCAAATATTGCTAAACTGATACATTTAGGCCTATTGTATATCAAATAAAGTTGGAAGATATCTGAACAAAATAATATCTTTCAAAGAAATCAGACGTGCGATGGAGTTATATTCGGGGTATAGAAAAAGTTTTTTTTTCTTATTCAAAAAGAACAAATCACAACGTGTCTGCTTTCCTACTAATATTTACTTCCATTGTGAAGACATCGATTTTAGAAAATAAATGAAACATCTGTGATTGTATTGTAAGTGTAATGCTAACAACCAACCAATGGAGTTCTAGCTCTTATGTATATAAGAAAACAATTAATTAACCCAATTGTAAATACACACTAAATCATTTTATTAATAAATCAAATTAATTAGTCTCAATACATACAGTGCTTTTGGCATTTTAATTGAACGTTTGTATTGTTGTTTTTTTCACAAGCTGTTTAAAATTCAACATGCAAAATTTGATTAAGTGTTGTCCGACCAATAAGCTTCACAATGTTTCTACTTTCAAATACTGGCAATTATTTTATCTGACGTATAATTTTAGAGATTTCAATATAGTAAGAAGTTGCACATAGAGGATATACACACAACTCCCTCTCATTGTATATCTACATACATACATACATATATACCTACATAATTACACTCATCTACTCATACTCTCGCAGAGACCAACAATTTTCTTCAAGTTGATTTAATAAATGAACATTCAGCCAGCATGTATAAAAGCGATGTAAAAGCTTACTTTGCAGTGATTTAAATTAGGTGATTAAAAGTAACATTTTTAATTTTCAGCTTAAATAAGATAATTTATCAAAAACTCATCTGCTACGCAATTTACGGCCGTTTTCTTGCAAATGTCGAAATTTTTTAATTAACAAAACGAAATGTTTTCTTTGGTTTAACAGAGTAAGACTCTTGGATTAAAAAGTTTACTCTGATGTTAATTGAGGATTTAAATTGGGTAGTCTGCAATCTTCTTGGGGTTTACTTTGTTTCGATTGAGGTTTTCTAAAAAAGTGCTTACTTGCAAATATTGTCTAAGCGCTATGTGATATACATATGTAGGTATATCCCGGAAAAGTACATACATAAATATATGAACATTATATAAGTGTTAAGGTGGAGTGAAAATATTGTATTCATATATGTATATATAATACACAAGATGTAGAGGTGACGAGATTTTCATACGTCACATTGCAGTGAGAATAATGTATGTGGACAGAGAATAGAAAAATCACGAGACATAAAATAATTATATATTCTCTCTTTTACGACATATATTCTCTCTTTCTGTTCTTCTAAAAATGAATTTTGATTCCATATAAATACAAATATTTTTTATTTACACTTTGTAAGTAACAAATGAAGTTTAATAAATAAAAAATTACATCAAATGTTGCAAATAATTACAGTTACATTGTTTTTTTTTTTAATTCCAATTTTATTTTCTTTAACTAGTTTTTTTCAGTTTTTTTCTTAAATCAAAAATATTGTATAAAACAAAAGTGTAAATTTTTTTTTTAAAAAATAATACATTTACCCCGTCTTGCCCCATGGATGTTGGGGTTGTTAAACAATATATTGTATATTATGCTAATCAATGAGCGTGAGTTAAATACGAAATGTCTCGTTATAACATTGAAATTTGGAAATAAATTAAAATGTGAAAATAATTAAAAATTGCGAAAAATATCGTAAAATCAACATTTTTTAAGCTACAAAAGCAATTAATACCTTATTTTAAAGCTAAGTTCATTATCTTTAACTTGTTATTCTTAACTCAGAAATTCCCACTATTGAACTGGGGTACGATAAACTGAACGTTGTCCCAAAGTAGGTTTATATAATACATTTTATTTTCAATCAGATGTCAATATCAAAAAATTAAAGCTAAATAATTTTTGTGGTAATACTCAGATGCCAATGTTCTATTTATGTTACTACCAGCATAAAGCCATTCGTTGCATTGTAACTATACACACATTTCTGTATAAGAATTGTTTTACTCCTAAACTTTTAAAATTTAAAGTTAAAGTAAAAAAAAAAATACACATGTCCAATATTTTAATAACTATAATATGTACAAGTAAATAGATATACAGAACCTTCATAAATGTATACTGTATAGATGTATATTTAAAAATAATGAAATTTGCATTCAAATTAATAAAAAATCGATTAAAATATTATCACCTTGCCTGATTTTGTTATTGAGTATAAGTAGTGCTATTTAAATGCTATTTAAATATAAGTTACGATCCAACATAATTTATATGAAGGTAGTCATATAAAGCGAGGAACTACCATTTAAGAAAAATACGCTTACGTAATGCTTGCGCTTGCTTTTATATATAAAAAGGAGGCACCATGTGTAAATTACGTCCCTTACTCATCAAAGGAAACGGTTTTATGAGATAAATGTTGGCTAAGGTTTTAAATGAAACACCCTTTAATTAAAATAGAAAAAAAAGCTCGTAAAATGTTCAAATTCAGCACTAGCTAAAACGTTTAAAATATAACATATGGTTGTTTGTTTTGAACAGACTATACCTCTGCACGTCGTATTGTATAGGTAACCATACTGTATTATATATGTAGTAGGTACATACATATGCGACACATCAGACCTTAAAGTTAAAATACTGTAAACGAAAGGAAATTTCATAAATTACTCAAATGAATGTTATGGCAGTTTTAATTTGCATAAGTAAGCATGTACGATGTTATATCCTTTGAAAATGTGAAGTTTCCTTTTAAATAAATTGCATAGAAAATAACAGTGAAATCCTCTGCCGCCGGTCGCTTGTCGTTGTTGAATACATTCTCAACGCTACAATGTGTATGGTTGGCTTATATACGAATAACAATGTTAGATTTTAGACAATTTCTTTTTAAGCGTACCAATTTTACTTTATTAAAATTTTATAAACATATAATTGAAATTTTATTGACAATAACATTTTCTTTTTTCTTATTTCCCGACAAACCCGACTACAACGTGTATGCAATTTTCATGAGATACGTATACATTGTGAGTATTTCATTGTTAGTACATTTCATCTAACCAGTGCCTAACTTAGGATGATTTGGAGTGAGTTGCGAATATGTATATGTAATATGTATGTATGTAGTTACGACAGTTTGAAAATAAAAAAAAAATATCATCTCAAAGGAGCCTCCTCTCCGTGTTGTTGAAATCAAAGATAATTTCATTTCAATATCACAATCTATTTAGTAAACTGTTTTAAGGTAAATATTTTATATGAGAAAAATGTATGTTTATTCATCATAAAAAAAAATACAGGATGAAATTGGAATCGTTCAATCTTTAAATTGGTATAGGTCTATAGACAGTAGAGTAGAGTAGCAGTAGCAGGTTCCTATATTGATATAAGTAACTAAATAAGTTAAAATAACAAAAAATGATATTACAATCAAAAATAGTGCAGAGAATGTACAATTGTACAAGTACATAAATCAATTAAGATAAACAATATTTTCAACTATTCTAAGATAAAATAAAAATAATCTTAATACACGCCTGACAATAAACATAGGCTCCGTTGAATGAAAAAACAAAAGCTGCTTTTGTATAGATCACATTCTAAAAGAGGACTATGTTACTCTTGCTCTCGGGGTCATTTTAAATTAAGCAGAAAATGGAATCCACGAGGATAATCTAAAATTCTCAACGTTTGTTTCATATCTGAAAGTAAGTAGATATACATATATAAGGCATTAACTGAAGATGCTGGGTATAGGTACAGCTGTATTGGTAATTGACATTTTATGTCAGACTTTATGTTTTATTATTCACAAGTTTTGTTATTAAATTCAGAACGATACATCAGCAAAGCTTAGTTTGATTTGGAGAGGAGCTTAAGAAGTTTAACTTGAAATTAATTGATTTTGCCATAGGAAGTTAGACTTTTTTTGTAAAATTTGATTTTAAATTAAAAACTCGATATTGTAAATGTATAGTTACTCGTAGTTAGATATACATATTTTATGTATAGATGTATGTATAAATAAACATTTTTTTCATTGGAAGAAATAATTCTAATTGGCAAGAAAAAAGAAAAAAATGTTGTCGTGTAAAATTCTTAAATTACGCAGTTTATGTTGATATATAAAATATCAATTAATTAGTAATTTCTAGAAAGCACTTTCAAGTGCTAATTAATTGATATTCGAAATGTGCATCACATTTTTTGTATGTATGAAGTTTCTTTGTAAAGTTCGGTCGCAATTACATATATAACTATTAGGTTAGGTAGATTTAATTTGTAAGTTAATTGGATAAGTTTAGGTGTTTTTTGGTTTCTATGACTTTTAACTGTTTACAATCATTATCAGTTGAACTGAGTTGCTAGTCTAGGTATCTATAGATCTAGGTATCTATAGATCAATTTTTTTAGACAAATTAACAAATGCTGAATAGTTAAATCAAGACGTCATTAAGGATGTTTTTGACCTTAATCAAATCCGATATCTAAATTTTTAATTAATTTCCACATTTAAAGCAACAAATATAAATCATTAAATAAAGATAAAATTTGTAAATCAAGATATAAACTTTTTCAGAAATTTAATTGTTCCTAAATTCACAACAATCATTTTTGTTAAACTAAAAACGATCAAAACAATAAATAATAAATCTGTACACTGTACTTTAGCGAATCATTTACTTTAACTCTCCAATAGCATCTATAGTGTTATTTAATACCTACATTCTACACTTATCGGATCTACCTGTTTATTCACTTAATAGATTAGGAAATAAAGTATCCCAAAGTATACTTCTCTTATAAAATCGTATTATCGTTAATAGTAGGTAAGATGCCAATCACGATTTAGATAGTTGTTGTAAGGAACATTTATTTTACCTGTTTCCACAACAGAATTTTGTTGTATAATGCAACATTTATGTGGTAAACATCTATTTGTTATATATATTTTATTTTATTTAAACAATTCGCAACATCTGGATAGAAAATATTGTCGATTTCAATGCGTACTACGTCACGTTATGGATAAGGTTGAGTTCGCATATTCCCTGATATTGGTACTGCGTGCCGCATTCAACACAAAGATATATTGATTTCTGAAAATATAGTAGATTTTAAATTGTATTCATAACATTAATATTGGAAATTTATAGTTTGGATTAGTTGCCGATTAATACTTGAAATGTTGTATAATATTTGTTTGGGAGTCAATACTTTTTCGATCATAATTAAACTGTTTTTTAGGAACATTTTGAGAAAAAAAAGGCTTTAAATACAATTATATTTTGACGATAGCTTAAAAATCTGTTAAAAACAATTATAATAACATAATAAATTGTGTGACTTTTTATTTAGGAAAATTACTTCCCACTTTTGAAAAATATGGTATGAAATACAATTACGATTTTTTTTAATGTTTTCTAACATTTTTAACTCTATGTAAATATGTATATAATCTGTAAATGAAATTTACTCATATTTTTCATGCTATTTAGAAAAGCACATAATTTCTTCGATTTTTTGCCAGCCAAAGCCGACATTTGTTTTAAATTTAAATATGTAGGTTATATAATCAGTATGTATACTTACCTAACCTTCAAATCATATAAATATATTATGTGTGTGGGATTCTTTGCGTGTTTATTTTACACCCAAAAATATTCTTGCCGTCTATAGTAGTTTTATTCTTTTCACGAATTGTATTGAAATTTTTCACATTTTCAACAGAAAAAATCATTTTACATCATCTTTGAACTTAAAGGAATATTGAATTTTTCGAAAGTCTCTTGTAGATAGATAGATATCATCTGAAGGTAATTCAAAAATCCTTTAAGAAGTAGTCATACACCAATAAATAAAAAATCAAATAATTAATCGATAATAATATCTCTAAATATTATAGGGAGAATTGCATTTATAAAAATTCGAAGAAAGAGATTAAGAACCATCTTCTATACAACCACGTCTTATACTTTTGTAATGTACATAAATGTATCTAATGTCGTTACCTCCTTCTTATATTATTTAATGAATGTTCAATGTTTCTAATAATTTCCAAACAAATTATTTACAACTCTTTGCTCTTTCTAATTGATGGAATACTTTACATCTTTATACGTTTTAATACCATCAAGTAACGGTAATGGATTTAGCATTTAGAAAGTACATCTACCACCTTCTCTTACCTACAATATA
>JANSTT010006914.1:0-27670 GCA_026745375.1 Platyura marginata
ATATTTGTCCGCTGCTTATTTAAGTGAGGAAACTCTATAAATGTCTAAAATAATAAGATTACAATGTGAATATAACCGAAATTGTAAGTATAATCAAAATTATATGACTACGTCACCCTAAATAATCTATATGAAATGTACATGCATGGCATGGCTGTATTATGTGCTGACTGATCTGATATTTGATATTATTCTGTTTTATAACAATGATAAATTTTTTTTTTGCATACCTAAATATACATTTGTTAATATTTTTTATGTTTATCTTTAATCATATAAATTAAGATAAACCAAAATATACAAAAGGCTTGGGATTCATCCCAATTTTTTTCTTTTTATTTTGTTTGGCCTTTTTAAACCTTTTTTTTGACCTCCTTTACACTTTACAATCTGTCCACTGATGGGCTATTTAAGTAGTTCTTTTGTCTTTTATGAGTCTTTGTATGGTTTATCGCAACGCTCGCGCACATAAATAATGTCAATGCGAAGGGAAGGATACATCTATGCTATTTCCTATCACTTAACTACGGTTCTAGGAAAAAAAATCCCTCTCGGACAAAATCCCCCTCCTGATAATTTTCTTTAAAGTGGGCAAAATCCCCTCGAGAGAATTCTGTCAGGGGAGATTTTGTCCGTCTTATAAAAAAAAATGTCCAGGGGAGATTTTGTTCGTTTACCCTTAACTATAGAGCTAAACTCTGTGTATCAAGAGCAAAAAAATTGCACCGTTTTAAGTGGTTAATTGGTGTTGTATCTAGCAAACTACTAGCCAGATTATTAGGATGGATTGTACATGTATGTATATTGATAGCACTGCGCTACTGTGTCGCCTACCAAGTGCAGTAATTTTGATTAGAATCTTTGAAGAATTTCGATATTGGAGTTATGTGCAGTTCCCTAAAGTTGGATTCCTTATGTTAAAATCCATTTTTAGGATCACATTATATAACAGCTGTTTGTTTTCTATGTTTAATGTTGATTTGTAGCCCAGCATCCATTTAAATCTAATTTTTTTTTTATTTTTTTTTTAAGGTAAACCATTTAAACGATTCCCATGCACAACTCATGGTACATTGGTTAGGTGAGGGAACAAATGTTATGATATGTTTAGCACGTGAACCACCGCTTGGTATATTGGAGGATCCAAAAACAGCGCCACTACCATCACCATCATCCGTTTATATATCGTATAATTATGGTGATACGTTTGAGGATAAAACCGATTTATTTAAAGTTAATGTCAATGGAACAGAGAAAAATTCCATTTTGGACCAATTTATGACACATCCGAATTTTAATACGGTAAGTACATCTATCTTGTGCTTACTTTACACAAATGTTTCTTATACGATTAGTTGGAATTAGACACACGGGGCAAATAGGTTTTCTCAACAAATACACATACACAGCATTTAATGTCGTCGGTAACATGAAGTACTTGATATTATAGTTAGCTGGGTTTTTTGTAGCGTCATACAATTTTTGTTTTGCTATTATTCAATTATACCTTCAACTTAAATTATTCACGTGAGAATTGAATTAAGGTATACAGTTACTTAATCGGAAGTATGTGACTATATAAATGTGGACTAATTATTTAACTGACATTTAAAGAACTGAGTAAAAATCGATACAAATATTGTTCTGGTTGAACACACAATTTACGAAATATATTTTTAGCTGCGCTATTTTAGTAGTAAAGTTTTAGATTAGATTCTCTCTGTATATGGAAACAATAATTGTTTAAAACCGATATTGTACAGAGTAGCTCTATTATTTGAATGTATTTACTTTGACTTTTCATAAAAATCTCCCGAAACCTAAATTTGAGAATTTTCCGAACTAAATGTCTGTCGATTCTACTCAACGACTGGACGACCTGGAAAATAACAAGAACCATAACATCAAAACTTCAGGTCTATAGTAGTTGTGAGCAAATAGTAGTTGTGAGCTGATCAGACAGGGTTAGAAATGAAGAACTATGGATAATCACAAATATGAAGAAGATTGATGCTCAGATTCGTCAAAGAAAATGGAACTGGATCGGACATACACTTCGAAAACCTACGGATGGCATTGCACGCGAAGCGCTAGAATGGAATTTCCAAGATGGTCATAAAAGAGGACGACCCACCGCACCGTAATCCCCAAAGCTAATGAAAGAGGAAAAGAATAGACGAAAGTGAAAGTTTTGACAACAAACATGCTCCCTCGTGAAACAACAAATGGCCTGATGATGATTCATAAAAATTGGATCAGCATTTCTGAAGTTATGATTTTTTTAAATATACACTACAGGCCCCTTTTGAAATTTGGACATTCACCACCTCCCACCCCTCACAAACTAATTCGGAACATATTTTTAGCTAATCAATAGAAAAAATTATTTGACTCGTTGAATCTGAATTTAAAAAAAAAAAACAATTTTTCTCTTCTATTTCTAGATAGTTTTTACTGATCCTAGAAATAAGGCTATTTTTACAAACCTTGACTATGGAAAGACAATAAAACGTTATATGCTCGATTTTACACCATCCGACATCTCATTTTATGAACAAGATTCAAAAACGTTTCTTGTTCTCGATAAAGAAGATCCTGAACGAAAGGTAAGCAAAAATTATGTGAATAGAATTTGTTCCTCCTACAATTATTTTTTTTTTTTATTAAATTAAAGTTATACTATACAATCGATTTTGGAGAGAGTTTCACATTGCTACAGACTAATGTAAAATCATTTCTTTGGTCTTCCGGCGAGGGGATGCCAATTCATTTGTATGTTGAGCGAAAAGAACCGTCAAGTAATTATTTTGCTTTTTTTCTACTTAAAGATATCAATCAACAATACAATTTAATTTAATTTAATTTTTTTGTACAATTTCAGATACGTCATCTGTGATTTTTATGAATGCGTCTAGTCTTGTGAAAAATGGACCCAAAGAATTTAATCTTTTGATTGAAAATGTTCAAGATTTTCATGTTAAAAAAGATTTTATGTTTGCAACGCGAAAGGTAGGTGTACACTTTTTCTATTTTTCTTTCTTTTGTTTAGAATGTGTTTTTTATTTTACTCCAAAAAAAAAATAAAAAATTTGTTATTTCAGGTGCTCAATAATACACAATTATTCATTTCATACAAAAGAGGAAGATTTGTCAGAGCTGACTTTCAAACAGAATTGGAAATTAAGGTAATTGTTTGCATACAGTAAATTTATAAATAAATTTTATTTCTTTTCGGAATTAGTGAGTAATGCAATGACTAAGTAGTTTATAATGAAAACATCAAATTTATTAGATAATTTCAAAATAAATGTTACACTCAAATAACAAAATGTTCGTAATGTTGATGATGTCAGATTATTTTTATTCAACTTTAAAGTCTATTTTTTTTCTAATTATTATTTTTAAACAAAATATATAACAAAAAAAGCAACCAAAAGCCACAACTACCATGTTTACATACAGAGTTGAAAGATCGAGTAGAAAATGAGTAGAAATAGTAGTTCAACATGTGACAGCAGAATAACATAACCTATTTTTGATTTTTTCGGAATTTCTCTATAATTTTTCATTAAAATGTTTCAAACGAGAGTTTCTTTATGTTCGCACACGTTCCTTTTTGCCATTACATATTACAAAAGTAACCCAAAAAAAAGCAATTTCTCGCGTTTATGATACCATTGTTTAACTCAATGCAATAAGAAAAGTACAGTCGACTCAACTCAGTTTCGATTTAACTCAGTTTTTACTAAACTCAATTTCGGCTCGACCCAGTTTCGACTCAACTCAGTTTTTACTCAATTTTTACTCAATTCAGTTTTTACTCAATTCAGTTTTTACTCAATTCAGTTTTTACTCAATTCAGTTTAGACTCAACTCAATTTTGACTCAAGTCGCGTTTTTATGATCACTCAACCTGTGAGTAAATATAAGAGAATCATACAGTTTAGCAAAGAAAATGTGCAACCATTAGAAAAACCGATCTCAATCTCTCGATGGTGCATTGTTAACTGGAGCAGAATTACAATGATCGATGTCCCCGGTGATGCCCAGTATTTATAAACACAATCTGGATAATCGTTAAACAATTAGTCGAGTTCCACTCGAATCACTTCAATAGAGAGCAAAATCTAATATGGCGGAATAAAAAAAAATTAAAAGAAATTTGAAGAAATGGACCTGTGAAGGGGGGATGTACAAAACAATTACTGAACTGATATGTTGTCCTTGTTGATAAAACAAAATTAATTAAAAATCACATCATTTCAGGGATTACACATTGCCGATGTTGAAGGCAAACGAATTATGGTGTCGGCCGTACACACCGAAATTCTATCTCATCTTTACGTATCCGAATCGAATGTCAATATGACCGATATTAAATTTGTGCCAAGTTTAGAGAATATATTCACCTATGTTCCGGAATTAACATGGAAATCAAGTTGGCTTGTGTGAGTCACAATAAAATAATATAAATTTCGGAGCCTTTTTTTTAAATTTCATTTCATACAATTTCAGACAAACATCAGACGAACCATTTACAGATTTGTATAAAGTCGAAGGTCTCCGTGGCATTTATATTGCATCGAAAGTATATCGAACTACATATGGTACGAAAATCTATGGCACAATTGCACCGGAACATCTTGGTTCGTTGATAACATTCGATCATGGTAGCAGTTGGAAGCCGATACAAGCGCCAACCGTTGACGATGAGGGACAATTGATTAACTGTACGAAAGAGTGTAGTTTACATTTATCGCAAAAATTCAGTCAACTATATCCGGTTACACGATCGGTAACAATAATGAGCTCAAAATCGGCTCCCGGCGTTATAATGGCAACGGGTGTTGTTGGAAAATCACTAAAAGGTCATCCATGCGTGTTCATTTCACGTGATGCCGGTCAAACGTGGAAGCAAATATTGAAAAATTATCATTTCTTTAACTATGGCGATCACGGTGGCATATTGGTGGCCGTTAAATATTTCAAATCAAAGGGCGAAACAAATCAAATACTCTACTCAACGGATGAAGGTGAAAAATGGATTTCGTATCCGTTTCATAGTACCGATTTAAAAGTATACGGTCTAATGACGGAACCGAACACAAATACGACAACATTTACATTGTTCGGTTCCGAACCGCTAGAGCATCGATGGTTAATTGTCAAAATTGATTTGAAAAATGCCTTTGAATACAATTGCACCACTGACGATTATAAATTTTGGTCGCCCGGTTCACGTACCGGCGATTCAATAATGCCATGCGTACTTGGATTACAGGAAACCTATCAACGACGGGCCGCCCATGCTAATTGCTATAATGGCAAAAACTATGAACGGCCAATTAAAACGGAAATATGTCAATGCAGTTCATGGGATTTTGAATGTGACTATGGATTTTCCCGCCCAAATATGAATAAACCATGTGTTCGAAATCGTTCGATGATCTCATATGATCCGTACAAAATTCCCGACAATTGTAAACCGGGCGAATTCTATAATCGAACAAAAGGCTATAAATTAATTGAGGGAGATGTTTGTGTTGATGGTTTTTCATCGCAGTATCTACCGCAGGCGACACCATGTCCATTTGGACAACCAAATGACTTTTTGATTGTGGCTCAACGTGACATGATATCACGCATTGAAATACCATCGGGCAAGAAGCAGGAATTGCCAGTTACTGGACTTAAAAATGTTATTGCCATTGAATTTGATATGAAAAATAATTGCGTTTTTTGGGCGGATATTTTGACGGATGAAATTGGTAAGTCTTTGTGTAGTTTTAAGTCAATAAGCTAGAGAGTTCCTATACCCCCGTACCGTTAATTTTATTACATTTTCTGGATTTGATTAACCTTCAAACCAGCACGAGGAGTGTTTGCGAAAAGCAGAGGTTCCATTTTTCGTATCATTTTGAAACAGTTAGATATGCTCAACCATTTTTTTTGACAAACCGTCAAACTGACAAACCGAAGTTTTTGGACTTCTCTTTTTTTTTAAACGATTGTACTGGTGTATAGTCCTCGGTTTAGGCGTTTAACTTTGAAATACAGAATACCCAACGAATAATTTGACGCTACGTCACTGCGAGTAGGCCCCAGGTGGCGGGTAATGAGATTTTTTTTAACATGCCGGTTTTTGAAGGTTAAGTAGTAGCAAAAAGCCGAATATGGACAAAGTCTTAGACAATAAGAAAATTAATTAATTCTAATTGGCCGAATAGTTTGAAACCTCACCGTTGTTGCGCGGCTGTTGATTTTATTTGACCATTCAAAATGTGTCGATGTTGATATTCATAAAAGTTGGTATTACTCATTGAGATTTTTTTCTTTTCTTTATTTAAAAAGGTCGTCAATGTCTTAATGGAAATCGAAGTGCTGAGATTTTACTCGAAACTGAACTGGCATCCGTCGAAGGAATGTCATATGATTGGGTATCTGAATTGCTATTCTTTGTTGATGGTACACGATTGAAAATTGAAGCCCTCAAAACATCGAATGATTCAAATGGTAAGATTTGTGATTGTAATTTTTTTTTTTTAGTATTTAATTTCTACCCAAAATTCAAGGTAAAATAGGAATGCGCAAAACGATAATCGACAAAAAGGATCTATCAAAACCGCGTGGCATCGTTGTACATCCAATTGAAGGTTATCTATTTTGGACCGATTGGAGTCAACCGAAACCATCGATATCTCGTGCAAATCTTGATGGCAGTGACATTCGTATGTTATTCACAAAACCACAAGTTGTCTGGCCAAATGGTATTACAATCGATTATATTGCCGAACGTGTTTATTGGGTTGATGCGAGCAAAGATTATATTGCCAGTTGTGATCTGAATGGCAAAGCATTCCAAAAAGTTTTGGAACAAGATTCCCGTGTAGCCCATCCATTTGCTGTTGGCGTTTACAAAGATTTAATGTACTGGGATGATTGGAAAATGCATTCGGTCTTTTCAGCCGATAAAGATCATGGCATTATGATACAAACACTGGCCGATAATATGCCAAGTTTAATGGATCTTAAAGTGTATGCCCATTCAATACAAACGGGAACGAATGCTTGCAGTAGAACAAATAATTGTTCGCATATATGTGTTGGTGCACCGAAACAGGGTCACACATGTTTGTGTCCGGACGGCATGAATATGTCGGCGAACGGTGATTGTTTGTGTCCAGGTTCTCGGCAAACATATGCCAACAAAACATGTCCACAAATGGAAAATACATGTGCGCCGGGATTCTTTACGTGCGCCAATAAATTGTGTGTGCCCACATTGTATCGATGTGACAATGAAAATGATTGTGGTGATAATTCCGATGAATTGGACTGTCCAACATCAAAGCATCCATGTCCGCCACATATGTTCTCATGCAAATCCGATGGCAAATGTATTCCCGAGTATTTTAAATGCGATCACGATAAAGATTGCGTTGATGGCAGTGATGAGCTGTACTGTTCGTTTAGTGATTGCAGTGCCAGTGAATTTAAGTGTGGCAACGGTCGATGCATTAATAAAAAATGGTTTTGTGATGGGGAGGATGATTGTCGAGACGGTTCCGATGAGGCTAATTGCAATCGTCCAAATATAACGGCTGTTACATGCAAACCGGATGAATTCCGTTGTGAAGGCAATGGCCAATGTATTTCAGCGAATTGGCGTTGCGATAACGATCCAGACTGTAATGACGGTTCGGACGAGGAACATTGCGAAAACAAAGAATGCGATCCGTGGATGTTTAACTGCGGCAGTAATCGTTGTATTTACAAAACATGGACTTGTGATGGCGATAAAGATTGTCCGAATGGAGCGGATGAGGTTAACTGTACGGAACAAACAACCACAATCAAAATACCGGATAATATAATGCCAACGTGCCATGATTGGATGTTTAAATGTGGCAACGGAAGATGTGTACCGTACTGGTGGAAATGTGACAATATAAATGATTGTGGTGATTCAACCGATGAAATGGGCTGCCCAAATACAACAAACACAAATGCAAATACAACAGCACGACCGAAAAATATTCCAACCTCCCAGGAATGTACGACAAATCAATTTATGTGTGATTCGGGTACGTGCATTGCTAAATCGTACGTGTGCGATGGATATCCTGATTGTCCAGCATCGGAGGACGAACAACATTGTCCCGATATGAAGCAATGTCCATTTGGTAAATTTAGGTAAAATATTCTTGTAATTCGGTAATTTTTGCTAAGGTTAAAAGATGCCATTTTGTTTTGTATTTAATTCAGATGCCGAAGTGATGGTGTATGTTTGACGATGGACAAGTACTGTAATGGAGTGGTGAATTGTGTTGATGGAAGCGATGAGGAATTTTGCAAGCGAGATGAATACAAGTACGAAATGAATCAATCCATCACTGTGTTGAGTAGAATTTTTCTATAAATTTGGTTTTTTTCAGACCTGATGCTGATCCACAAACATGCAAAATTGGATTTTTCATATGTGACAATACATGTATGCCACAATCGAAATTGTGCAATGGCAAAGTCGATTGCTATGATGGTTTCGATGAGGAAAACTGTAACACAACAACAAGAGTTTATCAAATTGGATTTTTATTTCCGTACAAGCGAACCCTCAACGCTACCAGTTTTCTTATTTTCTGGTATATGCCAACCAATGACAATACAATTTTCGAATATCTTCCATCGATTTCGATAGCCAAAACAAATGCATGGACAAATCATACAACATGGATTGAAAATACCGAACATCGATTCGTTAATTTAAAACCATTTACAACGTACAATGTTACAGTGTTTGTTCGTGTTAAAAATGCAAAACGTATTGATCCACCCTATTTGTATATAAATGTTACGACCGCCGAAGGTGTACCCAGTGAACCATTAAATGTGAATGCAACCCAATTGAATGGTTCACGTGTTCAAGTGAGTTGGGATCCGCCAAAAGATTCGTTTGGCATATTGAAGGAGTATACCGTGTACTATAGTATGCAAACAATGAATGTTCAACCGGCCAATTCGGTTAAAGTTAGTCCACAGGAGCGGTCTATTGTGTTGGAATCGAATTTCGAGCCGAACACAACGTACGCATTTTGGGTAAGTTTTGGATTTTCTATTTGGGCGCTATTTTTATCATTTTCCACAGTGTTTTGGTCTCCCTTGTCTTCATAGACCACTCTTGGATTTGCTCTCTCAACATCTTTTGACTGTGTTCTCTTTGTCCATTCCTATGATGTGACCTGCCCACCACATGCGCGCTAACTTTTCAAAGATTTTTCTGAGAACTTTTCTCTAAAAAACGTTCAGGAGATTTTCTTCTTTTTTGTTTGTAGAGTCGTAACTCTGTTTTCGAAGTCCATGGTAGGCTCTATTGGCTAGCAATTTTTTTTGCTTCGCTTTACTATTTATATCATTCTCCGGAGTTTATTTCACTTGAAAAATTTATTTATACACTGGATAATTCTGATTATCCCCCCTACATACATGTACAACGAACATAAATCAAATAAATTTTCTTTTTTTTTTTAAGGTTCGTGCCCGTAATTCGAAAAATGAATCGCCCAGCTCGAAATTGGTTCGACTATCATTCGATGATGTGTCAAATATCGATCGTTTATCTGGTCTACAAACATCAAACATTGGACCCGATTATATTACATTAAGTTGGAATCCAATTAAAGGCGTCGACGGCTATATTGTTCAACCAGTTTTACCGCCACCATATCCAAAATTACAACCACAACGTACAACCGAACCAACAATCAAATTAATTAATCTCGTTCCCGGTGTTCATATAAATATTAAGGTGAGAGATATTTTCACCATAATTTTTCAATTCAGAATCGAAATAAATAAAAAATTCGTTAGGTATCGGCATTTGTTAAAAATTATTTCGGACGTTTATCATCGGTTCAGGTTGAATTTCCGGGACCAGCGTTGCCGGAAGTTTTAAATCCCTTATTGTTCCATGATGATAATGAAACTCGACTGAGATGGACAAAACCAAAAACTGATATGCGAGATCTTACATATGGTGTTTACTATGGCACTACTTTGGATGAGTTATTTGAAAGTAAGACAAAACTGCAACGATCATCATCATCAGCTGGTTTAAACAATTTTTTTGTTGTTGAATTTTTTTAGAACCACGATTAACAACACAAGAATCAAGTATGGTGCTAGCCAATTTGCTACCCTGCGAATCGTATGTAATTAGCGTTGGTATTATTGGACCAAAAGGACCTGGCCCATTGGGACGAAATCCGTTGGCCCTTGAAACCGAATATAATGAAGATCGTCCACCGCGAAATGTTGAAGTTAATTTGGATGCCGAAAAACACGAAATGCTTATTAAATGGGAGCACAATTGCCCGTTGCGTGGCCACTATCCAACGTACATTATTACCCTGACCGAATTAACGCACAATAAAACAGCAACGGTTGAACTGAAACAGACACAGGAACGTGTGATGACACATAAATTTATGAAAATTCAAGATGGTGCCGTTTTTAATGTTAGCATTTCTACAAATAGTAAGAAAGCGGAACCGGTTGTTCTTAAAGTGTATGCGCCGGATTTACCGTCGCCCAGACAGCTCAAAGTTATACCAGAAAAGAATGGTTCCTATATTATTTATTGGAAAGAGGTGGAATTGTCCGGACAACAGTAAGTATTTTATTTGTAATTTAGAGGTTTATCTAGGTCGAGGAAAGAGTAGTAAGAGTTGAGGCGACCCCACTTCTCACCTAAAACTAATACATCATATTAAATAAATAAATTCATTAAAACCTTTATTAGAACAATAATAGTATACGACATCACGTCGGGTTCACCAATATGTAGCGGCGTTCATCCATTACATTTTATTTTAATTTCGATTTAGATTTTTTGAGCGTTTCGAGAAGTTTCGACGAGATCGACGGTCAATCTTCTGAAAGCTTATAAATGCAATGTAGTAGAAGATTGTTTGTCCAGAAACGGCTATGAAAGTTCGTCGCTAGAATTTAGACTACAAAGCATTTATAAGTTCTCAGAAAACTGACCGTCGATCTTACGAAACTTCTCAAAACGACCAGAAGATCATCGATTAGTCAATTGTGGATTTAAACAAAATTAGTAAATGGAACCAGCCTGATTTTAGTTGTGACCCTTGTCTTGCGGCGAAAAAGTTTTCCTTTATCATTTACAGATGGTGGTCTGGAGGGGACTTGTCTAAATATCTATTTGAGCCGACTTTTGTAAGTCGCTTAGTCTTAAGTCTAAACCATTAACAGGAAGAAACGCGGTGTAATGTCCTTAATTCTTCTCATAGCCTTTAGTTTCAACACATTTTTAGCTATCATTTTATTCAATGTACTCAGTGACAATCAGTGATTGATTTTTGTAACAGTACAGAGTGAAGAGTTTAAAAAAAAAACTGACAACCAAATTTATAAATTTCAGATTTAAATATGAGCTACTGGTCTATCAAGGTATGGAATTGAACGAAAGTCTCACGCCAATCTATAAATCATCGGCTGATGTACCACCAATACTTATTTCGCCCAGTGATTTTAGTGGTCCGGATACACCATTAAAAGTCTATACAATGGGTGTTCGAGTGATAACTGAGCACGTACGCACAACCACATACAATTCGTTTTGGAATTGTTAAAAAAAAAACTTTTTCTTCTTCTTATAGGGATTCTATTCACCGGTACGTGAAATCGAACACGTTGAAATTCATCCAGAAGCTTGGTTTTCAACAGTTTTACCGACAACCACATCCGTATGGCTTGTCATAATACCAATACTGCTTGTACTACTCTTAGTCGTAACGGTTGTGTATTTGGTGCAACGACATCGTCGTTTGGCAAATTCATTTTCACGTTTTGCCAGTTCACACTATGATCCAAAAACAGGTGCAACACGAATCGGCGATGCATTGGACGAAGAAGATCATCATGTACCGCCACGATTCGATGATGACGAACCACTTGTAATAGCGTAAGTTTTTTGTTTTTTTATTTAACAATTTTTTTTTATTTTTATTATATAAACGAAGAAAACAAAAAAAAAAATGTTATATTAAGTGGTGATTAAATGTCATAAAAGGTTAAAAGTTTCCTGTAATTTTTTTTTTTTTTAATTTTATTTGTTGAACTTTTGTATAAAAAAAAATTTTTATTTTATTTTTAAAACTAATAATTATTAGAATTTATTGAAAAATGCTGCACCAAAATTTCAATTTCGTATACCCCACATATAAATATTTAGTTTTTATTAATTTTTTTTTTTTAATTTGCTTTTTAAATTATTTAAAAAATAAAAATCATAGAAATCTGTTTTTTAATTTAATTTGCGGCATTTTTCAATACTGTGATTTTTAATACTAAAAAATATAGAGCGAAAAATAGGAAGCTATATGAAGTGCATCATTTTATATATATGTAGATTAAAGTGAGTAAAAATTAATTTTTAATTTTATTTTTTTTATTTTTTATTTAAATATTTAATTTGAATTTTTCTTTTCTAATATTTTTATTTTAAGAGAAGTAATCGTCTCTTTACCTGAATTGAAATTTCATTTTGCTACAAAATCCAAGTATAACAGAGAGCCCATTCTATGGGTGGAGGGGAAGGGGGGTTTTATTTTTTATTTAATAAGATTTTTAATTTTAATTTTTCTTTTCTAATATTTTTATTTTAATAGAAGTAATCGTCTCTTTACCTGAATTGAAATTTCATTTTGCTCCGAAATCCAAGCCAGAGAGCCCATTTTTTGTGGGAGAAAGGGGGGGGGTTTCTAGGAAGAATGTGAGGTGTTCAGATAACGTATTTTGTACAACAAATGCCTACTTCTTTACATTTCATAAATCATTCTATGGAGCATTTATATTAATCACCAAAAATAGGAGTTAGTCATTTTCTTGCCTTAGTCAGCGGCTCGAGGCGTTCATCTGAGGTGTCAGCCATTTTGTTTGTTTTTTTGTTCGAAAATAATTTGGTTGATTTATTTTATTTATCAAATAATAAAATGTAAAGAACAAAAAAATTATTGTCGCTACGAATGAGTCAGGAACGTATTAGGGGGCAGGTAATTTTTTTCTAAGAAATTTTGACCCACTCTTTTGTTTATCGTAAATTGTGTTTTTTTTTATAATAAAGACTACATTGATTTTAAATGTTAATGTTCATAAAATTTCCTTCTATATTCCTCTATATTCTAAATTTTCACACCTTTCAGTTTGATTGTTGCTAATAAAAAACAAAACAAAACATGTTAGAACTGACCTCTCTGGAACACAAATTGTGCCATATTGCAAGATTAAATTTATGAATTAGTTCAGTATTTCTGGCTGATTAAATTGGACAAAACTGGGTGTGTTCGGCCTTCAGAAATATCGCCACTAAAATCGGGTTAGCTGTAGGCTAGGACTAAAATTAAAAATTATTTCAATTTACGAAGAATTTATTTAACTCGCCCTTCTTCGTTGATTTTTTTTTAAATTTTTTTTTATTTTTTGAGAGATTTGTAGAAAAATTTCAATTTCAAAATGATAGAGAGATTATTTCTACTAAACAACAACAATAATAATAATTTAACTGTATTGCTCATTTAAAACGATTGTTTTGTCGATTTTACTCCAACGAAACCATCAAAAAAATAAATCCCAAAGTTATGATGAACAGACAAGAGATTTCTTTCATCCCATCTTAAGTGAATTCACAATTTAGCTTTATACATTTTAATCAATCTTCTTTACAAATGGTTGATTTCAACTAAATAAATTTGTTGAGTTTTGGCGCGTAAACCCGAAGAAGTTACGCAAACATGAAAAAATTGTAATATCGACTGATAAATAAATTAGCAAAAACAAATTAAACAAGAAAAATGAATATAAAAAAAAAACAACTTAAATACGAAAAAAAAATATTGACTAAAAACATATTTTTAAAAGTAGAAATTTATAGACGATTTTTTAAAACAAATTGAACTAAAACAACAATAACAACAAAATGAATAAAACATTTTTGAATTAAATTAGCAAAATAAGAAAAAAAAAAATTTTTTTAGAGTATGTTAACTTTCCAAATAATATTTCTAGTGGTTAGTTTTTAAGGGTTGCGCCAGTATTTAGGCGCAGTTTCCAATCACCAAGCAATAATTATATGATAACAATAATTATTTTTTTAAATAAAAAAAAAAAAAGAAAAATTTCTTTTTATCAATGCCTCTCGTTGGGCGCCATTTATTTTGTAATATTTTTAGTTTTTTTTTTAATTTTTGTAAATAATCCGATAATAACCGATTCTTCCATTTATAAACAAAGTATGATCGATTGGAAACTACGCTTATATAGTTTTTATATCCAAATAAAAGAATTTGGTTTTTGTATAATGTAATTAAATTTAAAGAAAAAAAAATAAGATTGTCGTGACAAAGATGTCAATCAAGTAAACAAACAAAAAACATTATAATGTGAGTGTGAATAATAGTTTTTTTTTTTTTTGTAAATATAATTTTAAATAATTTAATAAAACAATGACTTTGAATTTCCGAAAATCCCATAAAATTGCTTGTAACTGCCAGGGTGACGACAGTGTGTGTTTGAAAGGCACCTCCCACCAATGGACATTTTTAAATATGGGCGATAAATATTAAACTGGCATGACGTCATAGTTGTTTGACTCAAAACTGTGTGGCGTTGTATGTCAACATTTTGCACGCGGCAATTCCCAAAATATTCACTATTATGGCAAGTGTTGCACAAGGTAGCCACCCCATCCCCTCATTATTGTTTAGACTTTCTATCTACTCCGCCAATAATTTTTATTTTATTTTAAAAAAAAAACCCCAAACCGCCCCCCAAGTCTAAATTTTATTACAAAACACATCTCCGTTTTTTGTGCGTTTAAATTCGATTGAAATATGCTACTTGGATGATGTTTCGAACGTTTAAATACCGAAAAACTTCCGGAAAGTCGAATGTCATAATGGCTTTCTGATTGAAGGCTGTCGCTCCTCTAAATTAAAGTATTTACAGAAATGAACGGAAATTAAATGTGTGTGGTAAGTACAAGTCCTTTATCTATGTTTAAATCTTTAACCGTTAAACCGTTTTTTGCTAATAACTTTCTCTTTATTAGGAACAGAATGTACGAAGATTCAAAACATCTCGCCGCATTTTGGCAGCTCAACAAAATTCACCCAATGTGGTAATATGGTAACTTAAGAGAGCCTGAATTGTGTTTAATATAGACTGTGGGCCAGTATTTCAACGGACCTTTTGGAAAAGAAAAAAAAAGTTATGGTCATTCTGTAAATATGTAAGTTTTTAAATTTTATTTTTATTTTATTGACAATATGGGGACGGACAAAATGGCGTGATGTGAATTCGTAGTGAAATTGTCTGATTTGAATTGTCGATTCGACCAGTCAGTACAAATATATGTTTACATTTTGCCCCTTCTCTTTCTTTTAAAAACATGTATGAAAAACAAATTATAAAATAAATAAACAAATTCATCAGTTAAATAACGTCAAATTACATCACATTACCGATTACGGATTATCCCACCAACTAAAATTTACAACGGGAGGGTCAGAAGTCACAAAAGTAACAACATTTCATTTAGTGATACCCCCCATAATTTGTACGTGCTACGTTACAGTTAGTTTATTGCATATATATTATGATGACTAAGATGATGGGACCATTCCATTAATTAATGACAAACACACACACACATACACACACACGCACACATATCTAGATCAATCAAATAGATGACCAGAATCAATTAAGTGTGTTGTTTTGAATGTTTAATCCAAAATAAGACTGAACTTTTAGTCTGTTATTGAAATCGCTCTGAAACGGGTTAGCATCAAAATATCGGTTTTTTTTTTATTAAATATCTAGCGCCATATAGCTGCTAGCTGGTGTTAGAAAGTGAACGACGACAATTTTCGGCAAGTGTGGTGAACGTTTCTGTGAAATATATCCCCAGTAAGGAATAAAATATGATTCCAAGAAGTCTTGTTATTCTAAGTGCATTTGGAATTTTGTGTAGAATTGTGAATGGCGATGGTGTTGAGAGAAGTTCAGCGTCGATATACTGTAAAGATTTGCAGCCACAGAATGCATTGGATATTGGTGAAGTTTGTATATTATTTGAAATGGTTTTTTGTTTGTATCCTGTTGATTTGACAATTATTCCAAAAAAAAAAAGCGTTTTATGGCCACCCGGTCGGTATAACTGTTTCCGATTCAGTTTATACTTAGCACAGATTTAGTACCCATTCAATACTATTTAGTACGAAAGTATTGTATTTAGCATCTTCAAGATTCCAAAGTTGTAGCCAAAAATAAAAATTCAAATTAACTTCACATGCTTACTTCATACTACTCGTATATAAGAAGATTGGTTATTTGGCACCAGACTAATTCTTGAGATATCATCCTGAAATTTGGCAAAAATTTATTTATTTATTCATTGGCCAACGAACAGATAAATAATATTAAATTTAATACTAACATCTAATAATACGAAAACTCAGCTTTAATCCAATAAAGAAGAAATAATTGGCTACGCCGATTATAATATACCCGTATGAGTACTTGTTTATTATCTAGGAGTTTGTCCGGGTCTATTTTTGTCTGTACAACAAAGAAATATTGAGTTCAATTTACAAATCATTAAAATCTCTAGAAATAACATAAGATTGATTATAGCGCCATAACGGCGGGTCGTGAAAGTGTTTTTGATTTTTTTATTCTCTATCATTTTTGTCATATTAATTTTTTTCTCTATTCCGAATAAATTTCGAGTAAATGATTAAAACCCTAGAAATTACATAAAATTGATTGCAACGCCATAACGGTAGATCGTGGAACAACTTTTTCGTCTATGAATAAAATCTTCATTTGTGTATTCTCTATAATTTTTTTCTACATTTCGACTATCTTTCGAGTTAATGATAAAAACTACCACAATCTCCCCTATATTTTGTACGATTTGCTCCAAAAACAATAGAAATCTTACTCTAGGACTATAAAATAAACTATAAAAATTAAATTTAAATTTATTTTCTACGTTGAGTATTAAGGGACGTTACAAACTCCGTACCAAAGTTATAATACCCTTTGATTATACATCATACGGGTATAATGATTAAACAAAGTAAATATTACCACAAATAAATGACTATAGTTATCTGTGGTATTACAAATAGGTATCTAGAAAATTAGAAAATTAAAAAAGAGAAAAATGATTATTAAACCAATTGCTGTTGTTTCCCGTCTACATTATTATCTCATTGCATTCCCTTTTAAGGGAATAAAGTGAAATATTAAATATATCGATTACCGGTTGGTAGTATTTATCCGAGCAAAGGGCCCCATCAATTGTAAAATTGATGTAAGTATTATTTATGCTGCTTAACAAATCATAAAATACTTAAGCAGATCGCAATCAAACGTTGAGTGTGTCACTTTATGCAAAAAGCACATATTATCTAGAAGGAGATGTCTATTTTCAAGACTCGTCATCTCAAAATTTATTACTCTGCTAACGTAATCTATACGTATGAACTATTGGCCCTGAAGTTTATAAACCTTGTGAGCTTTCGATTAACTTTCTCTATATTTTATTAATATTATGTTATGTAAGAAGGATTCCAAAAATCTGTGACGCAAGAGATTTATAGAGAAAAATGTTAATATTTCTATAAATGGTTTCGTGATTCGTATATGATAAATCCTAGATTTCTACAAGCCTTTACAATTGTATCAACGTGAATGTCAAATTACAGTTTAAAATCAAAGACTGCACTACAGATACCACTGGCCAAATGCCAGATTTAGTATTATTCTTATAATTATGTAAGCATGTAAAATTTGAATTTTTATCTTTGGCTATAACTTGGGAACCTTGATCGCGTACTAAATATAATCTTTGGTACTAAATCTATATTAAGTTTAAACTGGATCGGAAACATTTTGTCCCGCTGGGATGATAGACGCAAAAAGAAAAGAAATATCAACGCCGGAAGATATTTTTTCGTTTCGGCCATTTCACCATTTTTAAGATAGCGAAACATAAAAAATCTATGGCCATTTTTCACAATTCTAAGAGGGATTCGGTAAATTTTACTAGAGAGTATGAGTTAGTAGGATTGCAATTGAGTTTTTCATTAATTTTTAACTTTCTGGAACGTATAAATGCTTCGTATACAATTTCAAACGTACTCTGCTGGGCTGGGAATAATAAAAATAATCACGAATCAAAAACCTTTTATACAAATATTCCAGAATTGTTGGACAAGTGAAAAATCTTTTTTTTGTTGTTGTTGTAACTAATACTAAAACTTGATACATAAAAAAACCACTTAATTTTTTTTTTCTACTTTGTACTTAAATTTCAAACTCAAACACTTCATTTCCCAATTTTTTTTAAATTAAACCAATTTTAAATAATTTTTTTTTTATTTAACACGGCACTGTGACAATATTTGTTAAGTCTGGAACTAATTCTGTCCGAGAACTTCCTCCAAACCGCTACTCACAACACTACCTTTTACATTCCAAAATTCCCATATATAAATGACTATCCCCACTTTAGTAAGTTGTTAAATTCAAGTGCTAGAGAATATAATCTTATATCTTGGTTGGTTTAAAATTAAAAAAAAAAAAAAAAAATTTTGGTTTATTTTGAGTTTTTAAAAATTCCAAAAACAAAGCCATTTTTTTGATTTATTTTGAGTTTTTAAAAATTCAAAAACAAAAATATTTTGGATTTGCCAATACCAGCCATTTGGCCATTTTTTTTTATATCAAGACATTACATTGACCAACAATTTTTTTTTTTTAATTCACACACAATTACAGTCACCAGAAAAATAAATCGAACTCTTACCTAATTGCACTTAGAACTCACTACTTAGTTGACAGATTCACTTAGATGTAAAACACAATAAAAACACAAACACAAAATTGAGCGATTTCTTAATTTCCACTACTTCAAATGCACAAAAACAAAAAAATATTAAATTTTCGAACACACGATTCTTTAGTTAGTTCTATGGAGAGAACCTTTCTATAGACGATGAATCTACAAACAAAACTCCTTAATGTATTGCGTTGCCATTTCAAGTGAATTTTCATCTTCCTGATTGTCGTATTATTCGTTTTTTCTCCCGGTAAATATTTTTGTTTTTGTTTTTTTCTTCTTTTTGTTCTACCGTCTTGCGCTTAGAAGACTTGAATAAAAATTATCATATCTAAAATTAGGAGTTTGGTTGGAGAAATAAAAAATGGAGTAAAAGAATCATCATAATTTTGGTAGGGGGTGGTAGAATTTTGATCTTCATGAAGGACTAAAAAAATTCTATATATATATATATATATATGGCGGACAGATTCTTAAGAAACTGATAAGAATCGGAAATCGTAGTAAATAATTTTTAAATTTCATTCAACATTTCGTGGAAGTTGTCAGCACGGTTCTAAGTATCCCCCTTAATATGACTTAGTTCTTGGTCTTGGTTCATTCTTCTCTGTTGAGATAATATTTTGACCCGAAATAAAATTAATTTCATGCGGAAAAACATAAACTCTTTGGTGCTGTTATTGAGCGTGCAACAAAACTTTTTACTTATGAATATTTTATATGACATGATGGTCACAGTTATTTTAAAAAGGGTCTTTGTTGTTACGCACCGAAGGTGTTCGTAACATCGGAAACGAAAAAGTAATGGTGGCTCTTCAATACAATACCATTGCCATTAAAAATCTAAATAAATGTTAGTCTCTTTCTTTCTTATTGAAGTTTTGGTAAAATTCAATGTGAAATATTTAGATACAGCACTGGACTGCCAATATATTCGAAAATCTAAAAATAACCAAACAAAATCAGAAGATTTTAATACTATTTTTGGAACATTTGTGTCCGTTTTTGGATGCTATAGTAACCCCCTCATTCATATGCGGAGACAATAAAATTTATTTATTTATTTATTTATAGATTTGTGATAATTATTTAATGAGAATCAATGTCGATGGACATTATGGGCGACCGTTGGATGTTTCAACTACACAGCATACAAAATGTACTTAATTTGGGTGGGGTGAAGCGTGAAAGTGAATTGGTATTTTTAACTTGTATAAATTTGGGTGGAGTTATGTAATACGAAAACCGAAAACAAAAGATTTCTTGAAATTCGTTTAAATGTATCAAAATCTCATGGAATTTAAGTAGAGTGGAAGTTTTTTGTTTTTTTTTTGTAGGGAATGAGAGAAAACAATGCAACCAAAAAAAAAAAATTGAAATCCACGTGTTTCAACAGTCGGCGGCACCCCTGTAATTGCGTTCAATTTATGAGTAAAGATAGATTAGAAGGTCGCATTAAACAAAAAACAAAAAAATAACCAGAGTGAGAGGTTTTATAATTGGAAGGGAAGGAAGAGGGGGAGGGACGAAAGGGATATTTTATAGAAAATTTGTAGAAAGTGAGCTAAGCTTTACCATAATGTCCCCAGTTTTTTTATTTGACTGATAAAACACGAATTATTCCCGAAATTTGAATGAATAGTTACATTGTTCCGCCATTTATAATAATTCCTAGAACCACTGACCTCTTGTGCTCAATCTGTGACAATATGGTGGGGTGTCGGTTCATCAGGAATTGTACAGTTTCCGGTAGGTAGATTATTCTATGGATTTTTTCTTGCTATCACCAACATCCCCTCCCACCAGATTATTTAACTTTTCTAAAATATTTATAATGAAATACTCCCCCCCCCAAAAAAAAAACAGGTAACCGGAATGTGGTATGGTAGCGAAATTTTGCAGCATCAAGAAACCGAAGAAAGTGAAGTTGTCTACAATTCATGTGTCGTCATACATTTGGCTGACATCACACATCAGGTATGTGTTATCACGAAAAAGTACGAAATACCACGAACTAGCACGAACACAAAAATTAGATCAAAATTTATAATAATAAAAAATAAGATAAAACAGCAGGTAACTGCACCGACAAAAACACCCAGATCCGATGAATACGGTGGATACTACAATTCGGAAGGAAACATTGCTCGGACGCCCAGCTACAATTATTTGAGACTCATATGGGATGAGGCAAATACAAATTTGGAGTACACGCTACGATATAGTCATTCGAATCGAGGTTTTTGGTTGTCATCGGCACCTCAACATGGTATTTTTTTTTGGCAAGGTACTCCTCAAAGAACCTTATAATTTGAAGATTTTTTTTTGGTTTAGGATCAATGACCGCACAACACTACAGTCAATTTACCGGTACCATTCAAGTGATGAAAGCGATTGGTACACATCTTGTATTGACATTTTGTCAAACCAATGGTCAACTATTTTCAATTGTTCTGACCAGAAAACCAAATACACTGACAGGAGATGTATATAGAAATTAAATCATCCCTAAATTTATTACGTAAATTACAAATTAATTAATTTCAGGAAATTCAAGGAATTCGAAGTTTGCTTAAGAGGCGAGGACTTAATACATCACACGTTAGGAAAGTGTGTCGAAATGGTGCCTCAACATTAACGGCTGCCGGAATTGTTTTATTGTTTGCGATTAGTCATTTATTAAGTTTTGTGATGTTTTAATTAATTAAATATTTTATAATGTCGACCACTAACCATTTTAGTTTATTAATTGGGTAAGAAAAGATTTCGTTTCATAAATTCGGTTTTTCCTGGAATAGAAAATGACGCTAGCCAAAAAAATATGACTTCGACCGTTCGGTTATACTTTTACGACCTGAGATTTTTTCGTGGAATTTATTGGATATAGGCCGATATGACAATTCACCTTTTTATATCAAATGCGACATTTGATAGTATCTGCAAAAAAAAAAAAAAACGAATACAAACGAAAGACGAAACGTCAAGTAGTTTTGTGTCGGCGGAACTGTTGGAGGTGTTTTTTTTCTTTTTTTAAGGAATCGAATAAAATGATGTAAGTAAAAACTTGTAATTTAAGAATATTTAGCTTTTTATCAAATATTTGACCAATTATGGCCGACATTTTGCATAAAAAAACATTTGTTTATCGAAAGCGATGCTAAAAAGTTGTTGCACAACAGAGACCTCCTGCGGTTGAATTTTGTGGATTATCCGTTGGAGAGTTTATCGTGAAAATGATCGAATTGTATTTGGAAAATTTACCTTTGCTTTTTTGGTTTCGGCATATTTATTAACAATCGTGCAAAACAATAAATTTTGAAGTCATCTTTGAGGTAATAAAAGGAAGAAAAAAAAATGTTGACCGGCAACCATCTTGTAGATACCAAACACAGGCGAAACTTTGTGAAAAATATTAGTTTATCGAAAAATCCAAAAACTGAAAGTGATGTTTTGTGCACAAAATGCAGCTATAGGTACTTTTTCCAATTGCGTCTGGTGGCAAACACAGATTAGAAAATGATTCAGATGACGGAAATGAATTGCCCGCGGTTTTTAATTTTTTTCTCTTAATTTTCATTGAATAAAAAAGTATATTGCGAAAAATGCTGCTTTTCCAAATCGATTTAATTTTTTTTGTAAAATATACTGTTTTTGATCTCCGAAAAAGGATACGAATATTATGTATGATGGTGTATGGAGTAAATATGGTCGCTGGAGTAAATATGGTGGATGGAATAAGTATGGTGGAGGGATTTTTCCCATTATCAATATTAGATGGAACAATTTGCCCACATACGACATACATATATCCAAAATGTTCACGCTATTGTGTTTAAAAGAGCACGCAAGCGATTACAGACAAAAATATTGAAACTATACTTTCCAAGAAATGTGGAGAAAACCTATGGAGGAAAATTAGTGGAGAAAAAAAATGCCCAATATGTAATATGAAACTAAAACCATTCAATAGAATAATTTTATATTAAAAAAAAATGATCCGAAATTACTTTAATCTTTAATTCACCAGCGAATAATTATTTAATTAACACCGCACAATCAAATTAGTAGATAGATGCGCATTGAAATTATTTATTTCTTTAAATTAATTAACAAGAACAATGTCAATAATCTATCTTCATTAATAATTACATCAATTAATTGAATGTTATTGTAATTGCTCATAAAGAAGTTTTTTTTTTTTCTTCGAATTCTAGTGGGTGTAGTATCATCGCTCTGTCTTTTGTTATATTCTATTTAGAAGAAGACTCTGCATACTCAATAATTTATCATTTCTTATTGTTTAGTAGGAAGTTCAAATGTTATGATGTAGCCTGGTTAATTAACTGACTCATTAAATAATCAAAAAAATGACAGTTTTTTTGTTTTTTTTGTTTCTTTATGGTAATTTGTCGGTAATATTTTTGAATAAATTTATAATTTCATGATGATCTGTAGAAATTATGTTGGATGTTAATCATAATCAGTAAATTACTATAAAAATGATTGTAGAAAACTTTTCTGTCTCGGTGTGGACATGCAATCGTTTGATGATTGCGATTCCTTTATATATAGAAATATAGAAATTAAAACGATCCAATTCGGGGAGCTGTCATGGAATATATAGGAGACAATGAATTGAAAGCGATCTGTACAAGAAGCGGGATATTGTCAATGTTCATAAAGATTGGTTGACTTCGATGGGCAGGTTATGTCATCAGCAGCATAAATAAAAACCGAGGTTCCGTTAAAGCGAAATGAACACACCGTCCTCCCGATCGATGACACGCTGCCCGAGTGGGCGGTACTCGCCCACATGATACCCGAGCATTTTTTCAAGGGCGCCAGTGACCTGCAACACTTACAACTAAAAATTACTTTTCCTTGAACTTGAAACGGGGGCGGACTGAAGTGGCAGTGAGATGCGATGGTCCTCTTACCATACAACCTGGGGTACAATAACAACAACACAGTTTCCGATGGAAAAAGAACACAGGGAAGACAAAGAAGGAGGTAGTTGGATGATGTATCCAGGAATGCACATACTCCCACCAATGATCTGAAGTCTGCAGACGACATCTTGAGACACTAAGTCGACAAGCGACACTAGTCGAATTTATAGTTAAAAAAATTACATTTTATAAAAATATAGTGGGGGTTTTTGAAAACGATACGACGCCTATTTGTGTCGTTTATCGTTTTTTTTTCTACTTCGACAATAGCATTGTCGATAACGTAAATAGGCCTGTTATAGGCAGAGTATTATTTGTACTCTCATCCAAAGAAATGCCTGGGGTACCTTAAAATGGTCGCCGGTCATGTGTTTGCCATCGCCATTGCGTTGTTACATGGTACGTCAATCAAACATGGAATCGCCACCGCGAAACTCATTTTACACAACCCATAATTATGACTGATTTTCAACGGTTTTCATTTATTTAATATATTTAAATGGTAAGCGGTTGTCCCACCACAAAAAAAAAACGATTTTGGGATGTTCGAGAACTCAAAAATAATTAAAAAAAAACTTTTAAATGAGTATAAATAAATTTTATAATTTCCATCACCACTGAATGGCCTTTCTTTACAATTAAAAAAAAAGAACAAAACAAAAATGACAATAAACACTATAAACAACGTTAAATTCTCTTTAAATGGTAATAAACACCATCAAAACAACAAAAATGCTATCGCAAAAATTACTCCCAATGAAATAAACAACCCCCCCGGCGGTTGTGAAATATTTGCTACTCCTACTGGCCTTCTCATCATCATTATTTCATTAGAGCATGTACAACAGCCTTTGCATTTAAAGCTTTCAGATCGGTATACGTTTGTCCGGTTCCAACAAAAACAATCGGTTGACCAGTTATGTAGGTCATTGATATGGCGGCCCCCACCTATTCATTATTATGTATTAGATATCTAATCCGCATCTTAAAACACAATAAACAATTAAATGTATACATTACCTTGTCATCGATGGTATCGAATTTCGTCAACACAATGCCATCGATGATATGAGGATTTGCACTGGACGAGTAATCGGCTAGGGCTTGATTGAATTTAACTAATTGATCGACTGCCTCGTTGCCTACCAATGCTTCGCCGACAAATAGTACCAAATCTGGTTCATTGACCTAAAAAAACACAAAAATTATTTACAGGCATGAAATTCTGAACCATGGAGTCCCGATTATGAAATCCGACAATCGAACCCCTTAATTCGGTCCACTACAAGAAGTTTCTTGGTGACAGTTTGGATATTGGAAAAAAAGATTTCTGATTTTTTGATGATTTCGGACATTTTTAGGATCGTCTCGGAATTCAACGAGAAATGTAAAAATCACCTCCTTTCCTTTGAACATTTGAGTTTAAACTTACTTTAATTAATTTGCCTAAAGCTCTCATTAAAGGTTCATTATCCTGCATTCGTCCAGCTGTATCGACAAGTACAACATCCAGCTGTGAATCTCGGGCTGATCGGATAGCCTCCATCGCAATGCCAGCGGCATCTTTGCCTGTCAAAAGAAAAATCCGCAAAAAAATTATTAAAAAAATCCATGCCCAGTACCTAATCCTTACCATATCCTTTCTCATACAATTGAACCATATGTCGGCCACCATGCTTCTCTGGCGGATGCAAAGCATTCAAGTGCCGTGTATGTGTACGGAGTTGTTCAACAGCACCAGCCCGAAATGTATCGCAAGCGGCAATCAGTACACTGAAATTATTCTCGATCAGCCAAAAACAAATTTTCGCCAAATTTGTCGATTTGCCAACACCGTTGACGCCACAAAAGGACATAACATATGGTCGATGATTACGTTTTGCCTCCATACAATCACGCAATATGTCCACACGACGTTTCGGCGATAAAATCTGAACCAATGCCTCCGTTATTGTATTCTTGACGGTGGCCGTTATTGTCTCGAATGTGCCGAGAATTTTTCCCTCCAATTTTGTCGCCACCGATTCGCACAGTTTATGTGCAATATCGGACGCAACATTTTTACCAATTAAATGATCTTTGAGCTTATCGAGAGCTGGTTGGATATCGTGACGGGTCAACGTTTTCGAACCGACAAGACCACGGAACAGTGAAAATACTCCCGAACTTTGTTTCGATTTGCCGTTTGTCGTTTTGTTTGTACGAGTCGTCTGTTGAGTTGGTGTTGATTCCTGATCATCATCATCATCAGATGATTCATATTGATCGTCTTCGGACTCACTTTCTACCTCAAGATCTTGAATGACACCTTTCATTGTGCCGATCATCTTTAACAAAGAGAGAGAGAGAGAGAGAGACATATTGGAATTAATCATGGTTATGCGATCGATGTCATTTGATACGTACCTCATCATCGTGTGTAAATTCACTGCGTGCATCTTCTGGCTTATCTTTGGATCGATCCAATACCGGTAAATCGCGGTTATTTCCACCGAGTTCCCAAACACGTGGCTTTTTGCCAGACTTTTCGGATGGCGATGAAGGAGATTTTGGGGATTTTCTAGAATTAATTATAGTTAATTATAATTTTTCCCACCTCACCTAGACTCGTGAGTTCAGACTCACTTTGTTTGTTCGCCTTTTTTCTTCGCCAATTTGTCGGCCAATTTTTTTCGATTAGCCAATAAAATATCTTCAGAAAGGTTACCGTTCACCGTCGTCTCGGTGTCGTCTTCCTTTCTCGATTCAACAATTTTCACACTTTTCTTAACAGTCTCCTTTTCCTCTCCTCTTCTCTCAATCATGGACGCAACCGTTTTTTTCGATTTCATCGAATCACTAAAGGAACGCATTTGTTTTGGAATTTGGGCCTGCAGCCGACCTACAAAAAAAACGCTCAATATTTTATTCTTTATCGAAGATATCGAACTTACTCCATTCCTCTGCTTCGACCAGCACCGATTTCATTTCATCTAAAAATTCGTACGAATGAAAACTTCTTGCGATGCCTGTGCTCAGTTCATTTTTATACTTATCCCTGAACTCGAGATGGATGTCACTTAGAAATTTATCGACATACGATAATTGGAGGATTTTTTGAAATGCCACCACAAACACCAACTCAAATTCATTGTCCAATTTGTACTGGAGCGTTAGATTGTTGTGAGTGAATGTATTCACACCAGAACGTTCCTGAAAATGAGAATTGGGTTTCGTATTTTTGGTGTTAATAACAAAAAAGAATAGAGAAAAAAAAGTTCTTTACTGTAAGATCAATAATTTTTTTATTATAAATTAATCGCATTATTAATCGGGGATTAACACAGATCAATGTTTGGATTTATGTCAAGTACCTACCTGTAATATAACACTGCGAATTAATGCATTTACGGATGGTGTAAATAATTCATTGGTTCCACGAAAGCACCACAGAACTATGCCTCCTTTCGTGAATATGGTAAATAAATCTAACATTTTCTAAGTGTTCTTTTAGCTAAAAATATTTTATTGGTAACGAGAGAACGACACACAAAAACAGCACACGTCACTTGATATGAGAAATTAAAATAAAGTCCGTTCGAATCATGGTGAATGTGTCCGGTAAACAGAATGTCAAAATATTGCATCCTACGTTCAATGTTATTTTAGTATTATTTAAACAAGGGTCCCTACAAAAAAAATCCCTTCAAATAATATGGCAAAATATTGCGGCCGAATTAAAGATCTCCAACACATCTTTTATTTATTGCGGATGTAGTTGTATATTTACACTGTATTATAATGTAAATGT
>JANSTT010006925.1:0-27664 GCA_026745375.1 Platyura marginata
TTGTTTTTAATATTATTAGTATTTTTAAAATATTTCAAAAACATTTTTAGTATTTTTAAAACATTTTAAAAACATTTTTAGTATTTTCGAAATATTTTAAAATATTTTTAGTATTTTTAAACTATGTATTTTAAAAACATTTTTAGTATTTTTAATATTTTAAAAATAGTTTTAATATTTTTAGTATTTTCTAATATTTTTAATAATTTTTAATTTTTTTTTAAACAGATTAAAAAATTACTTCTTGACTCCGACGATCGTTTTCAACGGCTTGTCATTGGTTTTGAGCAAATCATTGCCGAATATCAAGGACAAAAACAACGTCGTCTAGCTGATAATCGTTTGGATGAAATTTTCAGTTCATCATTGACCAATCTTCAAATGGTATTGTGCGAAATTAGAACACTACTAACAAAACTTGGTCTCAAATCGGATGTTGTTCCATTAAGCGTTATGAGCGACAACGATAAAAATGATAATTTACTTGATTGGATCATATTTCGTGAATACATAAATCAATTGAGATACCTGACGTCATCATTGAAGGAATTAAATTTTAATCGAGTTTATTTAAAATCTGATTTTTTGTAAATATTTTTTTTTCAATTGTTTTTTTTTTTAAATGCATATTAAATGAAAATATTGTATTTAATTATTAATGTTACTTAAAAGTTATTAATTATGTTGATTACGGTTGTCCTAATCCAAAAAAAAATAAAAAATTCAAACTTTTTTGAAAAATTAATTAATATCTGCATTTATAGAGAAAAATAATAACTATCCAAAAAGAAACAAGGACAATTAGCCAAGCTATAGTATAAATTTTAAAATATCATTTTACTGAAAAAAAAAACAAAACTATTGTATACAGTATTACATCAATACAATAGGTGTTAAAAATTACAATATAAGTGACTTCCAGTTGGAACATATTTTACTATAGATAAAAAATCTACATAGACAAATTATATAATTTATAATTGTAATAAACATTTGTTTTTTTTACATTTACTGCAATCATACTTAACAACGAAAATTAACCTTAAGTAGTAATCAATCCTTAAATAATTTTTATATGTATACTTGTTAATGGTGTTTATTAGTGTTTCATACACAATTTCTGATCAGCTTTGATTGTTATTTTGTAAAGGATTGAACAAAAGAAAAAAAAAGATTAAATTTTATTGAAAAATTATGAAATTTTGGAGCAAAACATCTGAAAGGCCTATATTTATATAATAGTAGTAGAACGATTTAAAAATAAGCAAAATATTTTTTGAGAAAGAAATTTTAAGTACCTACTCGTATATAGTTAATTTTTTGAAAAAAATAAATTAATTTTGGTCAATTAGAAAAATTCAAAAAATACATATCTATTGGTTGTTTTTTAAAATAGGTTTGCCCCAATTTTTATTTTTAATTCAATAATTATTTTTTTTTTTTGAAAATAATAATAAAATGACACTAATTTTCAACAAAATATTTGTTTCCTATCGCTTAAATAAGCATGTAGTATTATCCATAAGTCAACAAATTTAGAGAATTAGAGGAGGCACCAAATACCATAAGTTTTTGGTCTTTTTTTTAGAAACAAGTATTTTGTTATTGAATTTTTAAAAAAAATTACAAATATTTGGTAAATGTTGCATAAAGTATTTTTGAAATAATTTATTAATAATAGCTGTAAAATATTCAAATTGTATAGACAAATAGAGAAAAAAAAACCAGTGAAAATAAGAAAACAAAAAACATTATTAGCCGTTTTTTTTAGCTTAAACACTTTTTAAAAACAAACATAATTTTTAAACGATAAAATTAATTTATTAAAACCACAACCCACTTAAAATATATAAATATTCTTTCAAACATAACTAAGAGAAAAAAAGGTTTAAGCTGTGATAAATAATATATTTTTGCTTAATAGGAATTTTTTAAATTAAAATTAAAATTTTTTCGTTTTTGTTCCTGCTTGTAAATATTTTTAATTTATTTATTTTGTGTAATTAAAGTTTTTTTAATTTAGGTATTAATTTATTTCATACTAATTATATATTATATATATGTAAATGTAAGTATAAACACAATATTTATTATTCCGTATATGTATATAGAGATATACTATTTTAAAATATTCTGTTTGAGGCTTGGACATTACTACAATATGTCTCAAAATCTATAAACATTGTTAGAAAATCATTTATTATTATTTTATTTTATTATTATATTTAAATCGTTGATGTTAAATATACATAAAACCAAAGTAATATTGTTTTTTTAATTATTTTCTTTTTCCGGCTGTATAAGATTTCTATCCAAAAAAAAACCGAAATTTTTTTTGCATGCAACCTAACTAATTAAAATAATGGCTTTAGTTTCAGATGCGTAAGTGTAAGAACACAGCATACATTCATACATACAGTAAGCAGGTGTTCAGTGAAATAGAAACTGTTCGTACCTACTAATACTTATAGATGCATATAAATGATGATAAAATCGAAATTTATTTGAATTCGTGTGGGAAACAAAATCGTCTTTGTTCATTTCAGATGTTTAGATATTATCCACAGAGATTATACTTTCTAACAAATCGACCAAATCCATTTTTATTTTCTTAAGCATTATTTGTTTCACAGAGATCAACAACAATTTACATCCATTCCTTTGATATGAGAGAATATCGAAAAACTGGTATCGCCAATGGGACAGCCGTCACCGAAACACCCTAAATATCTACTTTACTTTACAAAAATATCTGGAAAAATTTTAAAAATTCCGAAAAATTACCAAATCGGAACAGGAGTTCATAAATATCAGCAGGTAAATCAATCCAGGGATGGCGCTGTGTGTACCGTTAGGAAATGGTTTTTTTTTTGTGGAAAATTCTTATTTATCAAGATATTTTCAGAAATATTGGTAATAGGAACTTTTCGGGGACGCCCGTTTCATCGATGATATCAGTTTTTCGAGATTAAAGCATCTTGTAGATCTTTGTAGATGTTTCTAATATTTGGAGTTATGATTTTTCCTAATAGTTATGGGAAGTTATGACCCATGCATCTTTTTCAAATTTTTTTCATATGCTCCACCGAATTCCACGTTCCATGGATTTTGACTGAAGTTGTTGTCCGTAGAGGCAATACCAATTACATATATTCATTTTAGCTTATCCTGTATGATTCAGTAGTTAATACTTCAACCAATTCATGCATTTTATAAATATTAATTCGTTTCGCTTGGCTATACTCTGAATCGTGAAAATCGAAAAAAATGTCAATATCAGGAGTTCATCAGTGGCAGCAGATAACTCAACCCAGAGATGGCGCTGCATGTACCGTATGGAAATCGAATTTTACTTATTTTATTATCTAAAACTTTGTCGGTGTTTATTTTGTCTGCACAATAAATACACTCGTTATACGGCCTAGATTCGTTCCAAAAAAGTTGGCCGTAAAGCGAAAAGCCGTATATCGAATCAATTATTTTGATACAAACCCATACAAATTTAATAGGATCCGTTCCAATTTGTTATAAAATAACGTAGTTTTTAGTTTCAAATGCATTTTTTCTTTTTATTTCATTTAAAAATGCATAACAATAAATTCATTTCAAAAGCAAAAAATATCATATATGTGCATAAAATAAAAATACATAACAAGTAATATTAAACATAAATTCAATTCAAAAACAAAAACAAAAAAAATCGTATGTACATAAAAAACAGAAATTCAAAAACAAAAAAATTCATTTGCACGTATAAAAAATAAAAAACATAAATTAAAATGTTTAAAAGCAGTTCTAATCTGAAGATGAATATGAAGCATCGGTAAGCTGTAATATGCTGTCATCATCACTTTCATCTGTTGTTTTTTTGGCCGTTTAACGAAACATTTTGGGCCGTAAATCGAAACATTGCCGGAATTAAAGTAGGCCGTTATAGCGAAAAGCCGTAAAAAGAGCGGCCGCATAGCGAGGTATGAGTGTATATATTAATAAATTGAATACAAATGACTAAAAACTAAAAATTTTGACATGCATATTACGACTTAGAATTTCACGAGAAAGACAATGGTGTTAAGAATGTTTGTTCTACGCTGAATATTAACCCTAAAGAGTACAGCCCTGTTTCATGTTTAATGTCCCATAAAGATTTTATTTTATGGCTTTATCAACTAGAACTTTTTATATGCTTCAAATAGTTTATCTTACCAATAAAACAATAATTTTAAATAATTATTTTGTAAAAACATAACGTAAAGGCACAAAAGGGGCCTATCAAGCCTTGTTTTCTTATCTATTGAAAATCATTTGGCCACTTTGTAGAAAAACAAACAAAACACGTTCTAATAGCTAAGATGAAAATCAAGCTATGACTAGTTGATCAGTCGATCGGTTGATCGGTTGATCGGTGTAAGTAGACTAGATAGATAGATAATGTATTAACCTATCACCTCAGTTCAGTTGTGAATTTTCGTTCAATAATGCTTTAATTTTGAAGTGCAGCTGTACAAATTTATAAACAATTTTATTTAACACAATAATAAAGCAATTTTCTGGATATTTTCAATTCTCAATTTTAAAGAATAATGGCGAATATTTCTATTCTATTCGAATAAATAGAATTCGAAATAGAATTCGAATTTAATATAGAAAATAGACTTAGAAATTGCAAGCAAAAATAAGCCATTATTTGTAAGAGGTTTATTATAGTAAGAGGTTTATAAACAGGGCCTGACAGGCCCCTATTGTGCCTTTACGTTAGTAAAATATTTCGTGCTCTTTAGGGTTAAGGGCCGTTACAAACTCTAAAACTACTAAAGTCATAATACCCTTTGATTAATATCATACACTCATACAAGTATAAAAATGAAATTTCAGTAGAAAAAAAATTGAAAAAAAAATGGTTACACATCGCCAATGTTAGTTTCTTTTTTTTTAAAATTCGCCCCTCCTTGAATGGACAATTTTAAATCGGTCAGCATTACCAATTCGTTAGGGCCATTCAAGCTTATATAAGATTTGAAATGATATCAAAAATCATCTGATTAGTGGTTGATTTATTTGTGTTTCCCTTAAAAATGTCTTTTCACTTACGAAATTCACACAAAATGCATTTGATCAAGAGAAGAAAAAGAAAAAAATGTCCCTTCATTAATAGCAAATATTGTCCTAAACCAGACTGACTCTTAGAGTTTGACCTTTTTTTCTATTATACAATAGCACAACAAAGGCAGATATTTAGCAATGTGAATCCATATTGTCCTTTTGTTTATATAAGGATAGATAATTCATCTCTATTTTGGGAACTCTCTTCCTTTTTACACACGGACGAAATACACCAAATGTCCTAATGGTTCATTCGTTAAAATGTAAGAAATATTGACCAGAAGGATTGAAAAATATTTTAATTCATTAAACCTTTTATGGTATGCGATTAGGTGTTGATATTCTCAGTATTATGAATTTGTGAATTAATCCTGGCACACGATTTTCACCATATATTTTGGAAGTTCATTGTTGTTGGTTATTTCATTAAGAAATCATATTTTTGACCTGATACCTAATAGTTTAAAATTGCTTTAAATATTTTGGCAAAAAAAAAAAAAAAATAAAAATATTTTATGATCCTGTGACTTCTTGCGAAAAATAACAATAATTAGAGAGTCAATTATTTTTTGTACCTAAGTCAAGTTGGTAGCAAATTTTTATGATTTTCTTTACTCAGAATCGATATATTTTTGTCATTCATTTTAACACTCTTTAACTCAGTCTTGCAACTGAGAGAAATTTAGTATACTTGAATATTATAGGTACGTACACCGTACAGCTCCCATGATCTCAATATAAATTGATACCAATCAAAGGAACCGCTATACATATAGATAAACTCATGAATTTGTGACCCCCTGCTGAGTACAGCAAGGTTTTTTCCCTGCTGATGAGTCTCTGAATAATTTCTAAATCTCTGCATATATTTTGACTCTTAACTACATACATATACATACATACATACATACATACATACATGCATATATATAGAGAATTTTCAAGGATAAGTCGTGAAACTGTATGTTGTTGATAATGTCCCCTTATTTAACGGTTGGTTTTCTACCATTTTATCCTTATGCCCTTTTTGTATGCCTCTTTTGAAGTGTTGTGCTTAGTGGAGTCGATTGATTTCACAGCTATACCTACAGGTAAATATTATGTTTTTCTTGTTGTTGTTGTTGTTGTTGTTTTTTTTTCTTTTTATTTTCTTTTACAATACTGAGGCTGAGTGAGGCTGCTTAACAATATTATTTATTAGGTATGTGTATTATGTTACCCAAAAAAATTGGTAAAAAGTGGCCGTGAAAAATTTAATTATATGTTGTTAGCTCTTATTTTTTACTGTTTTCCGTTTGCAGACAGATTACAGTTTATAATATTAGTCTGAGATGGAGGAGGTTGCTTAAAGAAATGTTGTTTAAAATGATTTTTTTTACATACATGTTATCAATCAAATTGGCAATATTTTATGTAAATTGAGTCAACACCTAGACAAATTAAATATTCTAATTAATTGTGCGAACACTCTGAGAATCTTAATTAATTCCATGCAAAAACTTTATGCTCTTCCTTGTTCCGTCATGTTATTGTGCATAGCTGTAGCCAATGGCGTCCGGTAAAAAAAAAACCGAACATTTTTTAATTTTTTAAAAGGTGACACTATTTTGAACTTTTTTATTATTAAAGCATTTGGTTCTGAAACATTGTAGCATTTTATGTTAGAATTTTTTTTCAAAAAAGTAACATTTTCAACATTAAAAGATTAACCAAAAATGTATAGAAAATTTTCATTGCAGATTTTCTAAATTTTTCATTTTTTTTTTTAAAAAAGGATTAATTATTGAAAATAAAATGTTATCGATAAAGGTAAATTAAAATTATCTTTTTAACTCTTTCAAAATTCAAAATTTAAAACTTAACCCTTTGAGACCTGACCCTTTGGCCAATTATATTTATTGAAATTTTACACTTATTCTAGCTAATTTTTGGTCGTAGAATCTAAATCTGTCAAAAAAAATTTGATCCGGATGTTAGGTACTGAGTTATCATATGGTACTTGATTTTGTTGGGTAACATATTTTGCCTCTATTGAAAGACATTTTTCTAGCACTTCTTAGAGAATAAATTTGCGCTTTCAACAATATACAATTAGAAACAAATCATTTGGTAAAAAAACTAGGATTGTAGATGAAAAAAGTGAAATGGGACTGATCATATTATAGCCATCTAAACTTAAATGTTTCAAATATACGAATTTTTGTGTGACATTGTATCATAAAATGACATTTCCCGTTAAACGGAAATTAAAGACTGATTTACGCTCTCCACATATTAGGATAAAATAGAAAAATTGTAATTGAGGCGGAAAATTTAAATAAATGCATACATATAAAGTCAATGGCAACATATACGGTCTCAAAGGATTAATATAAAATAAAAAAGAGGTCACTGCCATCTGACATACCATTTCCACAAAATCGGCAGATTACCAAACACATCATGTTACTTCTGCCTCGATGTGAATAAAATGGCGGAACACAACTTTCCAAATGTGCGCCCCTGACCCGTAGTAAACTTTGCCACCTAGAAAGCTTGACATCTTGACTCAAACAACATCCTACAGAACAATCACTCGCGGGTGCTGAAATTCATAATCACCACTCAATGAGGACATATACTAAAACTTAAAAACAGGCATCTCTCATAGATAGATAAGATAGACATATAAGAAGGATTTTTTGTTTTAACAAAGATCAATGAAGTAGAAGTATTTTCATGAATGAATGAATGTGTTAACTTTCATCCCTCATAAAATAATTTGATCGAAACAACAAAGTAATATAAAATGTATCACGCACGCCCCTTACATCTACCTAACAAAACGAAAGAAATTTGCCGCCTCATAATCCTTAATAGGATAAACCAGGCTAAAGATCAAACTTGTTGCTTCACCTAATCAAATTTCAATTTAAAATCCAAAAGCCTGTTTGTTGAGTCTATATAATTATTTCTGAACACAACAAAATATGTGTGAACAATCTTGTTATTTTGATAGCAAACACTATGTTAAGCATACATTCTTTATGTATATTCTCATATAATACATAAATTAGGTACCTTATAACGCGGCGCTAAGCGATTTTGAAACATATATTTGTGAACCCTTTTGAGATTGCCCAACACAACACATACGGTGACTACACAAATAAATTTTTATATACACAGAAGAAGAATAAGAAGAAGAAGACGAGAAGAAGTAAAATAAAGAAAAATAAAAATAAGACGTCTTGGAACCTTTTTCGCCATTTAGAGAAAGAACAATAAACAAAATAAAGGCGCCGAAAATTTAGCATATGCATGTTACAATGGCTTTTGTTGGCTCTTTTAATTAATCGCGGACAGTGAGGAACGTTATTATGGTTTAAGTGTTATTTGTGAGACATATGAAAGATAAGGGTCAACTAGGTATATAGGTTTTTCAAAAGTATACTAAAATGGGTACCCAGACAACATTCGTTATTGTCATTTTTAGTTTTTTTTCAGACACGGACTATTAGTAAGGAAAAACATAGCTATTTAAATAGTAGGTATGAAATATGTATTTTTACATAATTTAATTGTATATTTACATAATTATGTCTAGAATATTTTTCACTATAACCGACAAAGTTGTATTTTGTCATTTTTTCTTTGATTAACACTAGCAAGACGAAATTTCGAAACTACCGCATTTTGGTTTGTGAATAAGTGAATATTTTTTCATCGAAATACATACCTATAGGGTTTTGTGTGGGGGTAATCTTTTAAATAGACCCTAATAAAAATATTAAGACTAAAACGTATTGAAATAAAAGGGAAATAATGGACCCCAGTAATTGTAATATCCAAAATATCATATTTGACGTAGTTACGATAATTTAAAAAAAGATCATACAAAATATATGAAAACATACATGGGGTCAGGTTGGCCCCTGTGAACAGCCATGGAAAATTTACTTTGCACAGAGTGAAGGTTAATATTAAAGATATGATTTTGAAACTTTGTATTTTTATATTATTTTAAATTTCCAGCATTTTTTGGAAAAAGTTAACCCTTTAAAGTCCATATATTTTGAACATGAAATGGTTACCCAGATAAAACGGTTTCTCACATTTTATCAAGCTTCAAGCAAAAACGTAGCACATACTGAATTTTTTACATTAAACAAAGTTAACGCATTTATTAGGTTTTAAATATTACTAAGCTGATTTTTCAGTATTTGCCTCAATTGTTCACGCTCATTCAATTGGATTGGATTGAATTTAAAATTGATTTGATTCTTTTTCATTTTTAAATGTTTATAACATATTTAATTATTGTCATATTTTTATGAAACTTAAGTAATCCAAACATAATTGCGAAAAATTTTTTGTTTGTTTTTGGTTATGTAGTAGTATTATTAAAAAAAAAATCGCCACATAAACACACAACAAAAACTGCCAGTCTCTAAATTAAAGCAAAACGAGATGCAATAAATAAAATTTTAGTACTTTTAGATTAGAACATGTTGCAGCTAATTTATACATACTCTCGATTTCATTTGTCCGTTTACATTACAAATTGTATTGTGATATTTAGAGTTAAACACTGTTTAATGTGTATTTTATGGAAGCTATGCCACTGAGACAGAAAGAAGTACAGTGGTCCTATGTGTAACCCGAGATTTAAGCTCCAAGATGTTTATTATTATGTTCTATATAAATCTACTCGATTTGCGCCATATTAAAATGACACTTTCTACCCAAATTAATTAATCATTTATTTGGATAGGAGTTTAAAGAACATTTCCACAAACCGCGATAGCAATACAGTAATTTCTGCAATAGATAGAAACAGTTAAAATGCAGCTTTAAAGGTTTATTAGCTTCTAATAACTACTCATTAGGCAATAATTACAATAATTACAAAGAAAAATGAAATAACAAAATTTCTAACTTTAAACTTCTAATTCAATTATCTTGATCGTATTTTTATAAATAGATGATATACAATTGTCTAAGTCTTTCAGATATTTAAATAAAATGTTGTCTTTTAGTTTATTAAGGAAGAGATAACTCTATGCATATTGATATGTATATTTGTATTTGTATAAATGAACGTACAGTACAAGACCACTTGAAATTAATTTAGACAAAAAAAAATGAAGAAATAATAATCAAATATTTATTGTGTTATACTTTGTCATAAACTAACGTGGTAACTGTCACAATGATTTATCGTTAAACGTGTGTGGCATTTTAATCGAGCAATTTGATCAAAACGTCGAAAAGAACTTGAAGAGTGGAAGAATAAAAAAAATTTTAATTTCATTCTAATTTTTTTCTTCCACTATTTTTTTTTTTTTGGAAAAAAAGGCACCAATTTTAGCATGATATATAGCATAAATATATTACGTTATATAAATGTAAGTATATATGTACAAGTACATTGTACATACTTTACCATTAAAAGAATTTTATCTGAGGCAAACACAATCATATGTAACACGGAACAGAAAAGAAGAAAATTGCATTGGCTTAAAGTACAATACATCCATCCCTTAATTTACGCGGTTTTGCTACAAAAATTAAAAAAAAAATTTAATTTTTTGTATTATTTTACATTAGACGCACTCATTTACTCATTTACACATAATCTGTACAGTGCACTTCGTGGCGTTGCGTTGAACATTGGCGTCATTATAGTGCAGTAGATTTTGTTTTATATTTTCATACTGACATTCGTTGGTCAATTCTATCACAGGTAGGATGTTCATTTTGTAAATGTAAAAAAAAATTTGTTATTCTTTTGCTTAATCTGTTGCGTTATTATGCCTATATCTACGGCTTGAACCAATCCTTCTGTTTTATATGAGTGCTGTGTCTCGTTGTACACGGTTTTGATTTACTCGGTTTATCGTGCAACGTATCTACCGCGTAAATCGATGGACAGGTGTATCTAAATTTCAAATATCAAAAATATTCACTCACTCAGTATATTTCTGAGTTTACTTATCAATCAGTCACAAAATCAAGTTAAAGAAAATTAGAACAAGACGAACAGCTCCATTTTTAATACGAATATGCCAAATTGATATCACCATTCCACGCATTATATTCAATTATGTCTAAAAATTTACATAATAAGTACAATATTTGTGGGTAAGTATGTATAGAATCATTTATGACTAACTGTATGGAGAGAAGACACCTGGCCTAAGACAAGCAAAAAGGAACATGGTGCCTTTCACTAAAATGAAGGCAAAAAATGTTCTCAAACTAACAAAAGTGGAAATAAGGACGCTAACGGGACTCTTATCAGACCACCGTAAACTAAAATACCACATGCATAAGCTAGGACTGGTCGAAGACAATGTCTGCAGACTATGCATGGAGGATGAAGAAACGGCTGAACACGTGAGTGCATCGCTATTAGTCAGATGCGGCTGCATTACCTAACCCCCTCAATGGAGATAGGGAAAGCAGCGCCCAGGGAAATACTAACCTTCTTCAAAAAGGTCGAAACGTTACTGGGCTAAACCATAAGATGGCATGACACAATAGACCTTATAGGTCGCAGTGTCCGGTGGCATAAGTGCCCCACCCTCCTGTAAAACACAAAACACAACTGTATATGAATGTGTAAAAGAAAAAATTTTAAATTATTTCTGGTGAAGTTATTTTTATTGTTCCTATAACTGTTTTAGACATTTTAAGTCGATTTTGGGATTTTTTGTACATTTTTTTTAAAAATCAAGAACGGTTTTTTTATGGCGCAAGTGGCATTCACTGTCTATATTTATAAATAAAAACGCACAAAAATTGATTGACTGAATTGATTTGCAAAACTCTGAAGTTTATTTATTAAGAATCAATAGTATATAAATATACACCTTCAAGGAAGCAATACAGATCTCATTAATTTTTTACAGTATCCTTTTTTGAGATAGTGTCAAATAAATGTATTCAATTTCTTCTTCTCATTGGGTTTTTTTTTCTATTTAAAATTTGTTCTATACTAATCTAGTTTTAGGTAGAAAGCAAATACTAACTGGATAACTGGAATGAAGAAAAAAAATGTCAATAAATCGAGAGTCAATCAATGGCGAACCCGTTAACTAAATCCGGTGTGGTCTCATCGATATTATATTCACACACGAACTGAAAAGTAAAAGAAGAAAAAAGAAACACAAAGAATGTTTATTACAAAACAAAATAATAACATATCTCACTTGTTTGGGTTAATGACAAAAACTAATATTATCTTCCTGTGACAAAGAAGTAATTTTTTTTCTGTGCGGCTCTAAATTACCTCAATCTGTTTGAACTAACAAGACCAATCTCTCACTCATAATAATGCTCTTGTACTTATTATGAAAAATGTTTTTTTTTGTTTAAGCGGCTTGTTGGTGAGATATCATAGAATGTCAATATTATCAAGTGAAGGTTTGTTCAAATATATGCGAGTGCATCACAAACAAATATGTATGACGAGAAAAAAAATATATGAAAAGATACTGGTCATTTTATGGCAATGATTGGAATTGTATATGGAAGAGTTTTAAATTTTGTATGCTGATCTCTTTTCTTAATTTCATTTCTAGCATAAAAAAACACTAAAATGTTTTATTTTATAAAAACAAAAATAATAAAATTAGTAAAATTACTCCGATTTTTATATACCCGTGCCGTATGAGTAAGTACTTGTTTTATTATCTATGCCTATGTACTTACATATATTTGTACACATGATTAATAACTCTACAAATGATTGCAGCGCCATAACGGTGGATTGTAGAATTTTTTGGTCTATGAAAGAAATCTTCATTTTTTTATTCTCTATAATTTGTTCCGTAATCCAAATATTTTTCGAGTAAATCATTAAAAACCCTCGTAATTACATAAAAATGATTGCAGCGCCATAACGGTAGGATTTTTTTTACTAATGTTTACTAACCATATTCATTAATTTAGCATTGCAAAATACTAATGTCAAATGATAAAATATCCTAATTTGGACGTGAATTGAATATTTTTTTCGCGTTCATAATTCAAAACAAATGTGAAAGTTTCAAAAACTTCAAAAAAACAAATTTAACTGTTAAATAAAAACCCTAAAAACTTTTAAGTGCATTTCTAAAGCTTTTTTTATCTACTACAGCATATAAGACAAGCAACCTCAACACATTTATCTCACCTTTCTCCCTATATATCTCTCAAAATATATTGAGCATATCAATTGAGCAAGTAAAGTAAGATATTCGATAGTAAGATAAGCTAAATTCAGCTGGCAACCGAAGTATAGCTTAAGCACCACTTCTTATACATATATCGATGGTGATTTGAGAAAAGGACCTAAACATCAATTTTATTTGTAACTTAAAAAATGAAATCTGGTTATTTGAGATATTTTACACTATCTGGCAATACTATTTTAAATTGTTTTTCCCCGCTTTTTAAACGTTCTCTTCGTGTAAAAATATTTAGTTTTTTCTCTCTCCTGAAAAATTTGAAAAATTAGAGTTAGGGCTTTTTCTCAAATAACCATCGATATGTATTTACATGTACAATTGTACAATTGTACATACATAAGTAAAAATATGGTCTTAAATGCTTAAGTTATTTAAATATTACCAAAACAATTTAAAAATCCACAATTATACAACTGCCAATCCCTTGCACAAATAATCTCGAAATCTATACATCCATAAGGACACTTCTTTGGTGCAATTTAACATCAATAAACGAATAAAGTCATAAACCATAAACCGATCACTGACTTCCTGGAATCGGTAGTGATTAGTGTTTATTATTTATTGAGTTAGACTTTTAACAACTTTTCCCTACCCATCTCATAAAATTATAATTTATTTGCTTCAAAATGTGAAAAAGTTCGGTGATAAACATTTAGGGTAAGATACTATATGAGGGTTAATTGGTATAGAAATGTTTGGTAGGTATTTTTGTTTGTAACATCCCATTATTTGTTTGACCGGAGTGAGTTCTATGCGGAACAAATATTACAAATGGTCAGAACTAACTAAACAATTCGGAAAATATTCTTCAATCATGAAGGACACATCTACATGCATAAATAGCTTACGTTTTTTTTTATGTTCTCTTTTGATTTATTGAAGGGATCTGTTTAGTCCTTTTTTGCTGTCGATCTGAATAGATATACGCCTTACACAAAATTCGTTATGTTAGCAAACAAATTGGTGTTATTTCGTTTGTTCTCTGGAAAAGAATAAAATATTTGTAATTGGTGTGATAATTTTAATGGCTACAGCTAAAAAAAAAGGTGAAGTTATGTGGATCATTTGTTAGAATTTTAATTTGTACTGTAACGTCCCTGCTTGATTTAGCTTTAGTTTCTAAATGTATGTTAAATCTAGATCAAATTCAACCTCCTATCCATCAATTTTCCAATTTCGGTGACGCATTAAAACGGTTAGTCGTCATCACCAAGAATTGGTTTGAACATTGGGATAGAATCTTAACATACATAAAAATACGAAGAAACCGAATACAAGGAATTTAACACAGATAAGTCAATTTAAAATCAATAAAGTGCTATGTTCACGTCCCTTCCAAATACCAAACTATTAATTAGTGTAGCTTAAAGTAGTTTATTAAATCTTGAATAAGGTGTTTTCATTTATTTTACCATGAAGAATACGTTTATTTAAAGCATTCTGAAGACCTGTACGAGCCGGGGTGCTGCAGGACTTAAAACTAAGTATATATGTACACAAAAGTATAATATATCGGTCTATAAGGACGTAACTAAAAGACACAAAATCAAAAAACACTTAAGTCCTGTCAATCACTGTAACAATAATATGTTCACAAATTGTTTGCGGGCAGGAAGAATATAGAACCAGTAAATATTTCTACATAGAATAAAAATGGTGGAAATATTTTCCGAATATCCGAAACTACGATCCCGGAACATAAACGAAATATATTCCCTTATTATAGAAATCGAAATGGAATTATTTTAGGTTGTTTTCAAAATTTCGTTGTGGATACGCATTGATAACATGAACTGATCGTTATACATACAATAGTATCATTCGGATTCTAAGAACCTAATATTTGACCTGGAAGATTCCGGATTAAAAAATCCAAACCTTAATAAACGAAATAGAGGAATACAAACTAAGAGTTTAAAGAAAACGAACTTAAGGAGAGCTTTTAAGTATTTGTCAAAAGAATTATTTTGCTTCTACTCGTACATTATGTATCAAATATAATTGTACTAAATAAAAATTCATAAAATGCTTTTAAGTTACCCAAAAAAGCTTCATTTTCTTGAGTAAAGGATTCGGAAAATAAAATATATGTTTTTCAAAAATTATTTAGAATTTCCAATATTTTCTAACCAAGAAGCCATTTTTTTTGTAGCGACATTTATCTACAAAACTATAATTTGTCCACAGGTTCAAAAAAAAATTGTAACTACGAGTATACAAAAAAAATTTAACTAAAACAAATTACAATCAATTCCGAACATAACTATACCTACCGAGATATACTCTCTGGCTTGTGTTTCACACATAGATCTAAATATTTATTTTTGAAAGTTCACAAATTAAATAGTACATAGTAAAAACAAAATCAATATTGATCTTTCAAATTTTTATTTCATTTATAACTCATGTAGGTAATCCAAACATCCACAATTCCACATATTATTCTCATCTATAGTGGTAAGGTACTATACACATATACATCTCTCCATACACAATGTTTTTGTTATTATATTATTAATCATTTTAAAACAACGACAACGGCCCCGCGTGTATTTTAATCAAATAACCTATGTATTCAATCACCTTCTCTGATGCTTTGTTTATATGAAAAGAAAAAAAAAAGAAAAAAAAACGTCACCAGAGCTTATTGCTCTTTTGAGTTCATAGAAATTTCTGTAATTTTCGCGTAATTTGACATAAAATTCCATGAAGTACCCAGAGCATTATATAAATGAGCAAATGCGTTTTGCATATCTCTTTACTCTGAGTCTGATGAAATTGTAAGCACAAAATAGGGTGATCATTAAAAATGCTGTATATGTACATATAAATACAAAAAGTTAATGAAAAAAATAAATTTTAAATTAATAAATAGGTGATATTAAGGATCTATGCATAATGGGTACGAAAAGAGGTTCAAAAAATGAAGAACAAAATTAAATATCAGATATAGATCATCAATAGACCAGTTTTACTCTGTAACTATGAAATTTCAATGTCAGCTGACGTTAAGTTCTTGTATGATCATTTGTTAAATTATCCTATTTTCAATATAAAGTTCACTCATTCGCTGGGATTAAATTGTATTACATGTCGTTGATTAACCCATTAACGGCTATTGGGCAGAATAATATCTAAAAATAGAGCAACTTAGAATAAATCTAGCTAGAGCCATGTGAGAGGTATCGCAAATTGGTTTTCATGGACAAAAAATTTGGGAGTCATATAAAGCCGTGAAGGGTAGTCAGCGAAGAGTCATGAAGTTTACAAAATTAGAAAAATTGCACAGAAATCGCTCTGGAAAATGGAAAATCGAAAAACCCGCTTGACCTAATACCCTTAGGTGTCCTCTATCTGACAAAAATATATTCACCTGTGTGGGACCACTCACCTGGGCTACAAGTATGATTTTATGTTATGGGTATTTAAATACCCATTTCGCTGTTAGAGGGTTCTAAAAATAGTAAAAATGCGAGATTTTATGTTATAAAAAAAACTATTTTATTCAAAAAACATGGAGGAAGCTTTTTTAAAAAAAAAAAATTATTAAAAAACAAAATACAATGTCAATAGTGTCTGTGTGAAGTTTTGTCCATATCGGACGAAGGAATCGGGTGTCAGCCGTTAATATCGATGAGCGAAATGTAACCTTATCTACGTGATGAACGATTCAATGTTATGAAACCCAGACATTTTTCCATCCAAATTTTCATTTATCATTAATTTAATTGATTGAAACAACCTCAAGCGATATTACTTTCGCGAATATTAATTAAATATCGTTCTGTCTTTATTTTAGAGCGAACATTCACACAAAAGAGAATAACAGAAAAATGTTAATTATAGAAAATGATTTGTATAATATTACATTACCGTCCATTTCTAATCTATTATGTGCTTATTATCTATATGTAAATTGTAAAAGATTAACAGTTGAAGCATGTGTAACAATTAGAACCGGACCATATATTAGAAATACATTATTTTAATATAAATGTATTTTTTGAACAGTGAACACTCTGTACATATGATGAACTAAAAGCTTTATTGTACCGACTGAACAACCATTGAAGAGAAACAAATCAGAATTGCTGCACATTTTTGTATGGGAAAAATAAACACCTTTGCTGATGGACGTATAATAATAAAATATTGGTTTTTTTTCCTTTTCATGGACCTTCATGACTTTTATTACAGCAAACATTAAAAGTAGTAAAAGGCACAATGCACAATTCACAAATGCATGGAATGCATTTTGCACCAGTGAATAAACCAAACCGATTTGCATATATTATCCAAAGAGTCTTATTATTGCGCTAACCTCAACTTCTTAGCTGCATTTTTCTTTTCTTTTTGTGTTATAGGTAGGTAGGTGCTAACAGTATGATATTAATTCACCAGCATTTTGAAATCACCGATACTAATTGGTATAATGAACAGACTTATTTTACCTGTCACATATCAGTGTCATTAAAAACTATATATTTTTATGTATAAGCTCAGTTCTCTCTCTATGCCAAATAATCGGTCAATTAAGAAGTCAAAAAGCTTTTGCCACATAAGTAATTAGTAAGATAATCCACTTTAAAATATCAAAATATCATAAAACAAAAACAAAATATTGGAATTAATCACCCCTCATTGCATGTTGTATGGTACATCAAAAGATAAAATGTAGTTTTTCGCTGATCATGTTCTTTATATCCTACATTATATGAACCCAACTATGGTTGCCACCTGAGATCGGCAGTTCATAATATGTATGTCTGAAATAAAAAGGCGTGGGATTTTAAATGACGTCTCAAAATTCAATCGTGACTTGCTTCTAGTTGATATCAATTGAAAATTTGCATTGATGCAACAGTTGGCGATATATTATAAATATATTTGCACCCAGACATAAATTTAAAAGAGTGTTTGGACTGAACAAATAAATCAAAATCAATAAATGAAAACTTTCAATTTTTCTTAAGATATTTACCTACCTGCCGAATAGAAATTAAATTGCAAACAAAGCGAGCAATGTTTCTAAAAATTGTTTAAGAATCATTACAAATATTCTAATTCATTTCTACTAGTTTCTATACAATATTCCTTTATATCTTGCGCAGGGTTTTTAAAGTAACACTTTTTTCGAATTTGTTACATCAATTGTTACCAAACTGAACCATATGTAACAAATGTAGCAAACTGATACGATTCCGTCCAATTCAGTTTGACATATACATGAAATAACTCTATCACAACCACAAGGCATTTCCTTATCCAGAATTGTTTCGGAATATTTGAGAATGGCGAATTGGCCATGGTTGTCGCCAATTCGCCATTCTCAAATATTTCGTTGAAAAATAAGTTCCAATTTTTGTAGCAAATGTATCTTCATTTTCGTCTTGTAACATTTACATTTGTTACCAGTAACAAATTAGGTATTTTATCGATCATTTGTTACTTTAAAAACCCTGATCTTGCGTGAAACATTTTTAAATTTATGATTTTGATTTTGTCGTCATCTTCCAGTTTCTTTCGTTATAAAATTGAATTCTATTGGATGCGATATAGTGAAGAATTATGCAAAAATTGATAACGAGGGAAAATCGTTGATGCTGATAAACCAGTAAGGAAAAAATAACTGGCTACGCCGATTATAATATACCTGAATGAGTTCTTACTTATTATCTACAACTATTATTTTTTCTGATATAGAAACAATTGATTAAAAACCATAGAAATGATATAAAACTGAGATCTGAAATTTGTTGATCTATTAATGAAATCTTTATTTTACCTAATGCTCAAAACAATAAAGATCTTACTTCAAGAGTTTTACCCAACCCATTAACGCCTAAAACTAAAAGGCTGATCTAAATTTGGTAATTTTCATAACATGGATGCAAAAGGACATTAAAAAAAATACAACAACACAAAATTAATTATTATTTTTTTTAATTTTATTTTTGACTTTATAAATTAGACTATTTTTTATTGCTCTTAATTGTTTGAGTAAATATTGTACAACAATGCAAATTAGCGCAGTATTTCAAAAATCGTGATCTTTATAACAATTTCAGTACCTGTTCTCAAATGGGTTAATGGATTAATAAACTGTAATAATTTCAGCTAAGCCAAAATCATAACCACGGACGGACGGGCATGCTGATTTGGAATACAAATTTTATGAGAAAATACGATGGTGGTAAGTGGGTATTAAAGAGCGTTACAATATTCATATCAATGTTATAACTAGAGACCGGAAAAGTAGAGGCTAATAAATGTGGTTTTAGCACTCTAAATGGAGGCTGTAAATAAGAAAATAGAGGCTAAAAATATTTTAAAAAAAGTTCATATAAGAAAAGAAAGATTACCTTGCCTAGAATGTATGTTTCTTATCAAAATAACTAAAAAACAATTAAAAAAAAATAATTAAGGAACATAATATTTCAGTCGTTTAAATAATTAAAAAAAATAAAAATTGAAAAAGTATCGATAAATTATTTCCATTACTTATTTTCATAGCGCCGTAATTGCACAGTATAATTAAGTGTTTTATTAAGTTTTCCACAAAAAAACTAAAATTGCTGAATTTATATTTTCACTATATTAGTCGGTAAATTAGAATACTTCTTTAGTAAAACAAAAAAAAATGACAAACTATCAAAAAATAGATTTATACGGAAAATGCAGTAGGAAAAAATAGTGGAAAACAATTTAAATCTGCATCAAAAAGACTCAAATCGAGTTTATACAGTAATAAAAACCTGATATCAAACCCAAAAAAAAAATTGTTTATTCACTACTTTCCCGGGCCCTAGTTATAACCCAAGTAGCAATTTGTAGTTTAAAACCGGTGATACAACGGTTGTACAACTCTAGTTAAAAATAGCAAAAACAAAAAAGAGTTCTTATAACGTTAATAATACTTCCTACACGCTTTGCTACAACTGTGTTTGGACAGTTTTTTTAAACTTAATTTGTTCTTGCTACGTTATAAAAACTATTTTTTTATAGAGTTGCAAAGAGGTTATTTAAACATCTTGCTACGGTTTTTACAACGTTTCTTTGCAAAGAAGTATAATTATCGTTTAAAAATAGTTTACATGTAACCAGGAAACATGTAAGGTTAACGATGTAAACTTTATTTAAACTCAAAATTAACTCAAAATTAATTGGGGTCATAGAAATTAAAATATTCTGGTTGAAATTGTGGTGTTATTATAACGTTTTTAAAACGTGTTCTATCTAACGCGAGGCCAATTTAGGTTTTCTTTTAACTTCAGTATTAAATTGCTACTTGGGAACACACTTGGATTAAACAAATATACATACAAATGGTTCAATATCACAATGAATATTTTTTTAACGATCTCATAGAAGGTTAAGTTTAACCCTGTAATGTATAAATATAATGCATAAAATTGAAGTTTTTTTCTGTTGGCAAATGCTCGTTAATAACTAAAAGTTTAAAATAAAATCATGCGTTGGTGAGTTAAGTCTAACCAGGGAAGAAAGTTGTTTCACTCAAATCCTATAAAAAAAAATTTCTCTACCCAAAATATATCTTCTATGTATTCTAAGTCTTTAATTTTATTATCCAATTAAGAGCCAAATTACCAGAGACGACGATCGGCGACAAGAAAAAAAATAATAACTGATCGCCACAAACAGAGACTACAGATTTGGCGCTTATGTAACCCAAAACTAACGCATTAATTTAAGAACTTAAAGAATGTCGTTACCAATTGGATAATAATGACGATAAAACCATACACCTCAATGTTATATTTGGTTATGGAACAAAGTGCGAATTTCGTCGGCAAACGTTTTGTTTTGCGGTTTTTCAGATTAATGTTACGACCACCAACATGATGATCGTGAGATTTACATTTATGATTGGTGAAATACCAAAAAAAACAAAAAAAAATTTATAAATGAAGAAAGAAGTAAAAAAAAAATCTTTTGTGAGAACAGCTTTTTGATGCAGTGTATGTATTTTCATGGTTTATTACATAGTATAATTTTAATTGGGTATTTTGTATGTATTTATATAGAAATATATATGTACGTACGTACATACCTAAGCAAACAAACAAGCCGGCATAAAGCCCCGCGGAGTTAGTGGCTAACATGTACGAGAATATTATGAGTAATCTGTAAAAAATGAAACTTAATAAAAATAGGAAATTTAATACCTGGTAGGTAACTACACCTACCTGACTAAAAACCAGACAGATATCCTGTTTAATAGAAATTTAGCAAATGAATCATTTGAAATGGACTGAGAAATCAATAGAAAGAAAATGTAACAGGGACAGGAAAATAATGACGTCACTGTTTAAGGAAGTAATTTTTCTTAGAACAGTTCATATTGAAAATTATTAACCCTCTAACTCCCCTAATTTTAATAATTAACAGCAACTTTTTTCGATCAATTTTCACTTTTGTTGTATAGCTGAAAAAGCAAAACGCTCTGTAGCGCACGATCACACCAAAGACACACAGAGCTATCTTTCGACTACAGACTGGACTGAGCGATTGTCGCAAATGTTAAATACCTCTGCAAATTACAGCCCGTCTAGCAATGGCGAAGCGTAAGATGAACCATATGAGCCTCTGTCTCACCGAAATACTTGTTGACATTGATCTTTTTAATAAAAACTCTGCATACAGAATTGAGGGCGCCAAGAATATAGTTTTTAAGAATTTCTTCTCAAGCGTTAGGTGAGCCATGTCAAAAAAGGGAGCAAGTTTTATTAATTTTTTGAAGCTCATAAAAATTTGAGACTCTCTCGGTAATTGCTTTCTCCACGGGCCGCCAATGACGTCTAGATGCGGTCTGGGGAATTAGAGGGTTAAGTTCTATCCTAACTCAAATTGAGTCCACCTCTCTTTAATTTGAGTTTCTCGTTTCTATAGTGAGTTTTGCTCAATACATTCTATACAATTACTCTCAATTCATAAACGGTTCATTTCATCACCAGCACAATTTATCTCAAGCAATATATTCTTATTGAATAATGAACAGGGATGTAATACCCCGGCTCGGTCAAATATTTTATTCTCTACGTTACTTTGATTTATTGAACAATTAAATAATTTCCTTTCTTTTTATGTTTAAATTTTAATTCTAAAACTTTTATTAATGTCGCTTCAGCGGTTGGTAAAACACTTCTGGCCGCTTTTAAAAAAACTCTACTCCATATCTCTGCCAGTTCAGCCAATCCGATACCGTTTTATTGCTCATTGAAATATGTAGAAAAATGGATGGTGGATTATGACGAGAAAATAGTTCACAATAATAATAATAACAGTAATAGTACAAAATTTAGATAAAAAGTTAACAAACAATTAACAATAATAAGAATTTAAGAAAAACAAATCAAATATGTGCCGATCATTGAGAGACGTTACACGGGAGAGATGGGAAGGATAACTGACCGAGGAATAAATATTGTGGGAATAAATATTGTGGGTATTAAAATTATTGAATATGTGATCATCACTACCCGAATAAGGAGATTAAACAAATGCTCAACAGAGCACTTCACAAACATAAGCTAAAGAAAAATTATTATTAAAAAAAAAAAAAAAATTTTAATAATTTAGCGTCCTATTGATGACTATTCAAAATATCAATAGTGAACAACTGAAAAATCGATTCAGTAAATTATCGACATGAAAAGGAGAATAAAATGTCGGCGTGACAACAGAATCAACAAAGAATTAGTTAGCCCTAACAATGACATTTTCAATAGCCCAGAGATTTTTCATTTTTTTTTTGTGAGTACAATAGCCAGACAATAAAATGTATTGGTCTTTGATGAACAATAGTCGAGACACGCTGTCGCCAATAAGATCACCACCACCATCGGTGGTAATCTATTATATTGTTATTATATATTACTTTAACATAAGGAGAGTGAAAAAAGGACAATAATCTAAAAAGATGGATTTAAGAGGACAACAACGAACATGTTTTTATACGAACAACAAAAAGAGCTCAGGTTTTGCACCGGTGTTTAAAGTCTATTGTCAGCAAAAATCAAAGAAACATCCGCTAACATCTATGCATATATAAGATATGCCGTACTGTTAGTGTGCGAGAGTTGTTCCTCAATGAATTTCGTAAAGTTTCGAAATGAAACATTAATGAAGTGTTATCACTCATAATATAATGAACTTTCGTGGAAGGATCAGAACCAACAACAAAAAAAAAAAAGGAAAAACATTCATTGAGAATTTTTTAAAGTTAAATTTAAGTGGGTTCGGCTCAGCATGTCAATTACGCATAAAAAGGACCTACCAAGATTTTAGTGTAGAGGTTGAGATTTTTCTGTTTCCTATTACATCAAAAGCCAATTGGAAGTATATTATGTAATTTTGTATTATCTAAGAAAATCATAATTTAAATAAGGATATCCACAAAAAGTGGACATTATTTAATTTTACTACTATGGCACCATTTTGAAAAAATTGGGTGTACTATTCGAACATATTGAAAATAATCTTATAGGATCCGGTAAACAACATTTTTGCTATCTGGGTATCTTCTATTTACTTTTTGCTATCCGGGATAAATTGTTATGTAAAAACCTGTTACAGAATAGCTAGTTCAATGGTAAACGGACAAAATCCTCCCTGACAATTTTTTTTCAGACGGACAAAATTCCCCTGGACAAAACCCCCCGGACAAATCAACCACCGAATGGACTTCCAAAACGTAGGTTTCTTGCATTACCCATAGGTTTCTCACAGAAAAGGGAGTATATAATTGGAGGGCCCCGCAGGAACTACTAAAAAGTAGGTTTTCTGCGTAGCCATAAGTTGCCAACATAAAAGACGGCATATATTTGCAAAGCCCCGCATGGACTACCAAAACGTAAATTCCATGCGTAGCCATAAGTTTTTCACAAAATAGGGTATATATATTTGGACGACCCCACAGGGACTATAAAACGTATCTTTCTTGCGTCAGGCATATTTTCTCCTAAATGGCATCGAAAAAAAACTAGTTTAGTGCGAGGTCTCTTCATCAGAATCTCTGCCAGCTGTACTAATTTTCTTCGTTGCTTTAGTGTCTTTAGTTAGTTGTAGTGTAGAAGGTATTCGTGTGTATTTAGGTATTGAAAAAAAATGAAGAATGTGAAATAATATCACTGGTTACCTGTTTCTCATACTATGGCTAAATATTGTGAGAGCTTAAAAAAACGACTGGGTTTGTATGTAAGAGCTCCCTCATAATCAGCTCAGATTTCAATGACAACACCACAAACACGATCAAACATGTTTTGCTTTCTTTTCATTTCAACATAAAAAGAATTTTTTAACAACCACAACACAATGTACCAAAAACCAAACGAAATATATACGAAACGAATCAAACCAAATGTTAAGGTACCAATATACCTGCGGCCATTAATTAATTTTGATAATGATCGATTTATATTCCTTTTTTTTACACGAAATATTCAAATTGACCAGTGTTTTAGCTATTGTTGAACAAAAATTTAACAAGACATCGTTATAATGGGTCCTTCGCACCGTTTCGATAAAGAGTAACACTTTAATTAGTGTGATTCGGGGTTTTTTTTACCGTGTACATACAGTCTCAGAGACGGATTGTTGTTGGAAGCTAAGCGCCTTTGGGTGGTCATTTGCGCGTATTTTTTTATATTATGTATTTGGTCGATTGGTCGATGTGGCAGTATAATTTTTTTTTTGTTCTTCATTTTTGCTATACATATTATGTACATATGTGCATGTGTATGTGTAAAGTCTAATACAGAAAAACCAGATTTATTAGTTAAGCAATCTGCAAATCGAAAAATTCTTCAACTAGCCTATAAAACATCCAAAAAAAAAAAAAACAATTTTGGTTTTTAATTTTGAACAAGGGTCTAAGGAAGGTTTGGTATGGCGCTATCTATACCAAATCTAATTCGTGTCGTGGTCTCGTGGTCTGGAATTTGCCTTGTTTCCGGTGCCGGTCTCCTCTATCTATCAGGTCTTTATTTCTTTTTCTTCATTTTCTTTTATTCAATTTTGTTAGGTAGGCATTTGATATGTCTTATATTCAACCTATAAGGTTGATCGTTGATTATCTTCTTTTTATGTATGTGTATATACATATATACATATGTACATATGTATATATATATATATATATGTTTACATATATATTTTTTTTGTTATTTAAAATTGAATGGGAATAGACACTCTATACACACTAAAGATGCACGCCAGCAACACGCTAATAATTTAGAAGCCTCTTTTCAATAAAAAAAATTATTTCTTTATCTTATTTTTAAACAGATCATGGAATTGTTTATTTTATTTTTAATTTGTTCATTTGGTGTGTAAAATGAATGGTGAAACATGGGTTTCTGTTGAATGAATTAGTTTTATAGGGAGAAAATAGGACTGCATATTTAAGAATGTGGTTACTACAAAGATATTTGTTTTTTTTTTGTTTTTTTTTTGTGGTGGCGTTTATCTGATGATCACTATTTTCTTAAATGTTTAGTCAGTTTTGTTATTTACGATTAACATTTTAGAATTAATAGTTTATTGGAAATGTTAAAACGATTGTTCAAAATATTACCGAAAATGTTTTCTTTCTAATTTATTACCAAATAAAATATTGTTTAGAATTATAGTTAACAGACACTATCATTGTCTTGATTGTTGTGCAATTTATTGTGTCAAGGGAGAATTGTTGTTTGGTGCGCTTACTGATAATCATTGTAAATATTGAATCACGGGAGTAGCTTCATGTAAGGTGGGTGATTGTAACTTTAGTGACTTTCAAAAATGATCATTTTTATGTGATGTGATGATCACTTTGAACATGTCAAGAATGTAAACTCAGCTAACTTCACGCCATATGAACATTGTTTTCAGTCGAATTTTTTTAGTTTTTATTTTTCTGTTATGGCTATTTGTGAGTGTAATCAATTAATTAATGATTATTATTGTATGTGAGTATGATTCCGATATACCTGCCACATAAATATTTTTTTAAAAAAATTTAACTACACAAAATTACGAAACTGACACCTATTTTGGTGTCACCTATATTTTGTCACTTTTTGGTGATTTACTTGGTGACAGTCACCTTAGACATGAAATCACTTTTAATAGTAAAGTGACAGTCACCAATTACCTTTCATAAAGCTGCATCTGACTGCGGACTACAGAGTAGAATGCAGTAATTTAGTCAACTACGAAATTGTTAATATTCTTGCTAAAAATGAATGTGAACATGGAAAAGAATGGTGAATAGTAATTGCTACATGATAAATAGTAAATGGAAATGGTAAATATTAATTGGTGAATAGTAATTGGTAAATGGCAAATGGTAAATAATGAATGGTAAATAATAATTGGTCAATTATGAATGGTAAATAATAATAATAGTAGTATGTTGAACGGACATATTTTACTTTAGGTGTCCTGCATGTCAGACTAGTTTTTAGGCAAAATCTAGTTATAGCAAGTAATAAAATATAATAAATTTTCTTATAATAATATGCGAAATATATTAATGTTATCCAAAATATAAACACAAAGGATCTAACAATAATACTCAGCACATACTGACATGGACTAATGTCTAAAGTAAATAAATGGCTATTATCTCAATATAAATATTTTTTATCTACACCTTAGAGCTGTCCAGCTATAAACTCTTTTAACAAAACAAAAAAAAAACAAAAAAAATAAAACACAAAAAATTTAATATTGTTGTCAAAAGATTGAGAGTCTGATTTGAGGATTTTAAAGATTTAAGAACCCCCATAGATACATAATGTATTCTAATGCAGTTTTGTAGTTTGCCGACTTGGCTTACCAAAAAACGACCATCAATATCTCGTTGTCGAGTATAGGTTTTATTTGTGCTTAATAATATAAATTGTATATGTATATATGTATGTATAATACAGTGGGTCTTAAAGATTGTTGGTGTTAAAATATTTCGCTCAACAATATTCCAACCGATAGAGAGAGATCCTTCTGGACGATAAAATATTTTTACGAAAAAATAAATTATAAATTTAAACAAATAAAATGTTTCGTTACGATTATCTATCGATCTTTAAGACAAATCAATTATACCCATTTGTTGGTTGAATCCAACCAGGAGCGACAAAATTACTTCTAAAGATGCTGCATAATTCTGGTAAATAAAAGGAACAAAGGATCTCTCAGACATCTTATAAATCGTACGTCATGGATGATTACTCAAAATATACTTGACGCATGAAGTGGATTATTACAGAATTAAAAAGAAAAAAACCTGAATCTTCCCATCGATAAAAAGGTCCATTAAAATCGAAATTCTTTCATTCATT
>JANSTT010006936.1:0-27662 GCA_026745375.1 Platyura marginata
CAAACATATATGTTAGAAAGAAAGAAACAATAACTGGCTTTCTGAGTGGATTCTTGAAATTCTTGCGTCCGTGAAAGAGTTAAGTTACGTGCTCAACTTTAAAGCTCCAACTTTGAAAATAAATATTGGAATTTTAGTTCCAAAAATGAATGAATCCATGGCTAAACCTACAGTAGCTCACCGTAATCTGACACAAGATTTGATCGTTATGGATTATTATGGAATATTAAATATTGGTTCCACGGCAATTCCCCGAAAATACAATTTCCCGAAAACACAATTCCCCGAAAACGACAATCGCGGCGATAAAAGTAAAGTACATTTTAGAACACTCAATTGTCGTTTTCGGGGAATTGTCGTGCTACCTTAAATATTCAATGCAAAGCTATAAAAATAAAAATAAATAAAAAAAAAACCTCCCAATGTACCAAAGCAACCTAGCAACAATACCTACGTCTACACAGTACGAACAGAACTAAAATATAAGCAAATGCCTCTAATCACACAAATTAATAAAATTTAATTAGCAAATTTCAGCCAAAACAACAACTAAAAATTGAAAAAAAGATTCTTACACCAAAACCCAAATTCCTTATGTCAAAGCAAGACTGAAAGAATTTTTATTTTAAATAATTTTGTTATTAACATTATTTGATTTTTAAAGTGATAAAAAAAAATTGGACAAAAAGCCTACAAAACTACCAAAACTCACCTTTGACTTAGATTTTGGAGAAATACGGAATCGTCCAAAAACACCATCCGATTTCTCTTTGGCCGGCGATGGATCTTTGTCCTTTTTCTTGTAAAAAAAATCAGAAACAGCTTTGATTATGCTGCGTCGTCGTTCGGGATCTTTTTGTCGACTACGTCGCTTCGGAACACCATCCGGTTCCGTTAAATTCGGATCCGATATAAAATCACTGAGTTTGTATTGCTTTTTGGTGGCCAAATCATCATCATGCGGTTGACTAGCAGTTATATCATTGACACTCTTCGAGCCCATCATTTTACGTTCTCTAATTTTGATGTCATCCGATTTATTCATGGGACTACTGATGACAACGTTATCCAGATGGAATCGTTTGCGTAACAGTTGAATTTTCTCATCCGGACTCAATCCCAAATCTTGATTAGATTTTAAACGTGCACGAGCTCTGGCGTCCTGACGCAGTTTTTCCGTTTGCACGGTTTCTTCGGGTTTTCGTCTAGGCGGCGGTATTGGTGTACTAAATCCATTTCCACTATCACCGAATCGACTAATAATGTCCCTTTTGGGCGGTGCACTTCTTGCCGTGTACACACAAAACGATTGGGTTTTCATAATTTTCGGTGTTTCCGGTAGAATGGCTCGTTCCAAATTGTCACTGACGGGACGATCCTTTGATTTTATGGCCGAAATATTTTTCGATGTCGGTGTGAAATAGACATATTTATTCGATGCCGTAATTGGTGGTGAAACGAATGTATTTTTTGTCTCATTCGATTTCATTGAATTACGTCGTTCGGGCATTTGTGGTGTCACATGACAGTGCGGTACAATATAATTATCACAGCCAGCAGATGACGGTGTTGTCGATGTGCCACCGCTACTGCTTCCGATTGGACTAAACATGAGGTTCCGATTTCGGCTTCGATTTAGTCGTTTTTCAGCATTTAATTGCTTCTTACTCTGTAGCTTATCCATCACCAAATCATGAATAAGATCTTTTTGTTTTGTGCGTTCCTTGGTAATTTCCTCAATTCGTTCGGTCACTGTTGGCGGTTCATCACGTTTATTTACATATATACTTAGGGACTTATTATTATCTATCACAGAATTTGATTGCTCACCACCGCTTATATCACCTTTCGAGTGTTTTCGTTTCGTCTTCCGAACATCTATCGAATCTCTGGCATTGCTTATTTTCGTAATTTTCATTTGCAGCTTACGCACATATTCACCATACGTACAATCTTCCGTATCTTTCCGTTTACTTTTACTGCTCAGCAATAATTCCTCTTCCGAGTGTCTTTGATCTAGACTAGTTTCAAGTGTATCCGATACTTCGGTCAAAATTGACGAACTTGTTTTTGACAAATCCTTAGGCGGACTACTGCTTGTATTCTTATCGGAACTAGGTGTTTCGGGCATTTTAGGTGTCGAATCGATCGGACTTGTAACAATCGTCAACGCATCACTATCCTCTGTTGTCGTTGTACCCTGTGATCCAATCATCAACAAACTATCCTCTTCCATATCGTTAAGACTATCGGGTTGCTCAAATGGTTGCTTAACGGCAAACATAGGCGGCACCTCATTCATGGGTGTCTTCAAATCAATGTCATTGCCCAAAATACATGCTCCCTGTTCAATATAATCGACGCCGGAAATTTCTGTATTAACTGCTTCATGAAAATCAACAATTGGCTTGAGACTTCTGTCGGACGAGTCTTTAGGTGAACTGCCATAGCCTGCATCCGATTTATAGCTAAGCAAACCTTTGTTCGTACAGTTATCAACAAACTTAACGTAACCACGATTTTTTAGCAAGGCCTTATTTGTGGCCGAATATGTTTCTAGGCAACTATCCTCCGAACCGGTATCCATAAATTCAATTCCATCAAAATCCAAATCTTTTACCAATGGACATTCGGCATGATCAACAACGAGTGTTGTTCGGGAACTCTGCGTTATTGCGGAATGTTTTTTCTTTGATTTTTTGTTCCGTCTTATTGTTCCTTTGTTCGAGTTCAGCACAAATTCAATGTCAACGAAATTCTCGGACACAGCATCGTCAGCATTCCAATCGGACAATTCCGTTTCGGTAAGTACCTGTCCGGTCATTTCCGTTTCCGAATCGGACATTGCTAGCTCAGACATTGTGGCCACTGTTGGTGTTTTGTCCGCATCAATCATTTCAATGCTGTTCGGTGCTGTGCTCGTTGTCAACAACAGAACATTCGGTTTGATCGGTTTTTCCTGTTGTTCATTTAACGGCAGGATCAATGGAAGATTTTTGAGAGTATCGATTTTATTTTCATTTTTAGTATCAAACTTAAGATCCGGTCTCTTAATGTTTATCGATTCATATCGATACGTTGGCGTTAATGGTTTCTTTTCAATTGGTTCCGAAATCTTTTCAAACGTCACTTTCGATTCTTTTGGTTCTGGCACAACACCACCATCTGGCATTTGCATATGCTTCAAGTCATCCGGATCACCAACATATTTACCATCAATAATCATTAGGCTATCGATTTGCATTAGTTCTCCGGTTGTATCTCGTATTTCTAGGCGTGGCACAAAACGATCACCGGGCAGTGTATCGGGACTTGTTGTTGAATCTAAAATATAGTGAGGAATATCACCGACACTACTCGTCGAACTGGACGATAAACTATCCGATTCAACATCATTTTCTTTCGGCTTAGTACCCCATGGAATATTAGGAACATGAATGGATGTCTCATGGACGGGACTTCGTGGCGGCACAACTACTTCATCTTCTATAGATTTTGTTTTGTTTCGTTCACTTTGTTTAAGCATTGAATCGATAACATTTTTGCTACGTTCAGCAGCTGATTGTGGCTCAACTTTAACATTTTCCTCTAATAGTGTCGTTGGTGGATTGTTGTCTTTGATGATTTTATTCTCAACTTCGTCTATTTGCTTTTTTTCTGGTAATTCTTCTTTTACCGGAGAGTCAATTGTTAAATCAATAATATCATCGATAGCTTCGGAACTTTTAAGAGCCGATTTTATCAAAATTTTTTGATTATCTGTAATTAGATTACGGGACTCCTCGATAATACTTCGAATATCCAGCAGTTCATTACGAATTTGTTTTTCCGGTGTCACCAAATCGATTACTTCAATAACTTTGGGCGGTGTCACCAAATCGATTACTTCAATAACTTTGGGCGTTGTCACCGGTGACATATCTTTGATTTTATTTTCGACCAGTGCCGTTGTATTGGACAGATCTAAAATATTTAACGGTTTCTGTGTGTCTGGCAAATCCGTCGATGTATTTAGAATATTTTTCGTGATCACAATTTTCCCATAGACATTTTCCTTTTCATCGGAATCCTTTGATTGTTCTTCCTTTGTCTTCGTCATGACTGTATTGTCGTCGCCAATTTTTGCCGCAACCGGTATATAACACTGTAAAACGGGAATTTTCGTTGGAGCTGCGGCGTTCAGCAATTTTTGACATTCCGATATGTTGGAATGGAAATTTTTAAATTTCGAATCTAAAACCGACGTTGAATCAGATTTCATGAGACCACCGGGCACAACACTTTCGCCCAGCAGATAGCGTTTTTTCAATTCGAGACTTTTTTTCGACGCAATACCTTCGGTACTTGATGTTTTACTGAGAAGATAATCACCGGGACGGGGATTTTTCATTGGTACACGATTTGTTGTTAGAACGGACGGATCAACTTGAACCAATGGTTTGAATTCAATGTGAATTTGTTCGCGCAATTGCGGCGAGTTAAGCGGTTTTGTCGGCGATGAACGACGTAGTCCATTTTCGATGATACCTTGTTTAATCTGAAAAATGTAAAGAACCTTAGAGTATTCCAAATGGTGTTGACCTATGGAAACAACGTTAAAATAAATATAAAACGAAAACTACTGAACGAATACTACTACTGGGCAAATATAGCATCAATACTACCAGCTACAGTTTTTTTTTTTTTTTTGTGTAGAGAGTAGATTAGAAGTTATAGATTTTGCTCGATAGAAAGAAAGCCTAGCTGCTAGAAAAAGTTTTTTTTGTTGATAAATGCAGCGAATTAAGGATAAAATAAATTGAATTCCAAACAAACAAAAAAACAGGCAATAGCCATTAGTTTAGTAATTTCTTGATTTTACAGGCAATTTATCGTTAGAAGAATTCATCGCAAAAACAGTTTATCTCATATTTAAAGAGCTCCCTGAATAAAGACAAAACAATACAAAAAATAAACCAAATCATGGTCATAATGTTACAATTCACAATGCGTGTAAACCAATATCTTACAATTCACAATGCGTGTAAATCATAATCTTACAATGCAAAATGCGTATAAGTCATAATGTTACAATTCGCAATGCGTGTAAATCATAATCTTACAATTTATGTGAATTAAAATATATAGTAAAATTATGACTTACACGATACACGCATTATCATAAGCAATGAACAATAAAATTTGAAAGGTCAATAAATGTTTTCTTATTTCGGGATACAGAAAAACCAGATTAAGCTTTAAAAAAAAATCGGCAAGTCCATCTTTTTGAAGAAAAGTTGGTATCCTCTCAAAAATCTCCCTATTTATTTTCTGGCCTAATAACCGAATGGCCGAATGTGTCTCCCTATTTATTAGACTTCAGAAAATTACCGTTATTTAATTAAATTATTCGAGTCTCGCTATTATATCGGCCTAAATGTAGATCATCGATAGAGAACTAACAGAAAAGTACTGAACCCCAACAAAATTATAACAAAATTTCAAATACAAATTATTTCTTCACCAAATTTGGAACATTTCAAATCAAACTAACCTGAACTTTTGTTGGTTTTTTCAAATGTGTATCATCGATAAAGATCTGTGGTGCTTCTCTGACAACGGGATCTTGTTCAAATTCGGAATCGGTAGATATTTCCGTTGCTGAATTCAATTCGACAACCGGTGACGATGAATCAGAGTCACTTTGAACCTGAAGTAGTAAATAAATATAATTAATTAAAGATATAGCGATGAAAAAATGAAAAAATTAAAATGAAAAAAAAAGAAAAACAAAAAACAGCTTGGTCATGCGACATTTTAGCAATTGTTAAAAAATATGATTTTAAACTAAAAACATTTTTAAAACAATTTTTTATTTTGTTTCTTACATTTCTTGTCTTTAAACAAAATAACTCAACCAAAGTTTAATAAAAAAAAAGCATAATCTCTATATACACGCAGTGATTGAACATAGTGAACAAAAAACGAAAAAAAAAAAAAAAATTATTAGTTTTCGGGTACGATCCGAAACAGGTACACTTTTATACGCACTCGCTTCATTAATTTTTTTTTTTTAATTTTTAGTTACATTACACTATTAGCAATGTACAAAAATTCAATGCACAAGAAAAGCTAGTCAGAATTCTCGTCATAAGTAATTGTTTGGGTAATATAATTACAAATGAACTGTCCTAATATTCATTTGTCTGAAATTTAACAACAAAATTGTTAGTTACAGTAACAAATAAATACAACAACAAAAAAAATCACTAAAAATTAAAATAAATTAAATTTTTTTTTACTGTGTAGCCATAAATCTGTGTTCCACAGCATCCTTCATGTTTCTCAGTTTGGGGCGAACGTAATAACACAGTAATTTAAACAAACTAACGAAAAAAACTAATTACTTTAGAACGAGAATTTTTTTTAACACTTTTTTTTTTAATTTCAAAACAAATGAATGATTTTTTTTTTTGGGTTAATAATTTAAATGATCAAATGTTACAAAGACTAATTTTGCACACACAATCAAATTTTACCTTATGAAGATCGTACCCAGCAACAGAGTTTCGGCTTTAATTTGGTTTTTAATTTTTTACTTTGGTTTTTTTATTTATTTTTTAGTTATTATATTTACAATTATTTTTTAGTCTTTTGTTTTTTTGTTTTTTATATATATATATTTATCCAAAACAAGCCATTTACAAAGAAAATGCCATTTTAATTTATAATTTTTTAAATACCCAGCGACAACTAAAGTACTGTTTCTGTATAAGGGGTGCTTATCGATAGTTTTAAGATTGTCTAAGACATGGCAGAATTAAAGGATTTGTAGACAGTGTAGGAGAAGTTTTCTTCTTGCATTATTGGCTTACGAAATTAAAAATAATAAATGTGTCGGGCTTGCACAGATAGAACAATTTGTGTACCATATCAAAACAAATGACAGGTCTTTTTTTCAAATTATCTAGTCTCTAGAGTCTAGAGTGATATCAAAAAGAATGTCAAGATCTCAAAATTTAATATTAAAAATATCTAGTTTTGTAGAAATCGCAGAAATATAAAATTATACACAGCGAAAAATATTTCAATTAAACATTGAAGTAAAATATTTAATGCCGATTGGGAAATAGATGCGAAATAATGAAAATTAGTTTACACATTGGTGGACAAAACGGTTTATGCCGACAAGTGTAATGATCACTCATAGGACAAAACTGCATATGCCGTCACAAAAGTGCATAATCATAACTGCTATCTAGCATGGTATGTGCCCCACTAAAAACCATATCGAGAAAACACTACTATCTGCCAATGTGTTAATCATAATCATCAATTCCAAGTGTCGAATATTGCCTCTGCATTTGTAAACTTAAGTTTTACGGTGTGCCCATCACAGATGTAATATAAAAAAATTATTCAAAATGGCCTCTATATAAAAAAAGTAGTAGATTGACAGCCAATGCTAATTGAGCGCAGTGCTGCCGTTTTACTCCTGTCCTGGCACGTTTATCGCCAAGTATCCAAATCAAGGACGGCTTATTATGCTCCTAACTGTATCCTAACAGTAAATAACAAATTGATCTTCTATATATAAAAAGGAGAGGGAGAAGGGGACCGTAATGATTCAATATTTTCTAGGAGTTTGTGCAAATGTTTAACATAAATAAAAAATTTAATAATTATTACAAATACCTATGGTGTTGTTAAAATTGTGTATGAAAATTCCTTTTTCTTAACCCAGTGACGTACACAATTTTTTTAATTTCTTTTCTATTTTTATTTATTTATGTAAATACAGCCAACGCAACATGTCCGTCAAGAGAGTTAAACACAATTTGTAATCAATGGACATTATGTAGTTACAACCAGGAATGGATTTTAGAATTTGTAATAGACATGAAAATTTACAAATACAACAAACCATTTTTTATCTATTTAACTACAGTTTTTTGTATGGTAACAAAATGTTTAATATTAAACCTACAATATATATTTAAAGAGAATATTTCGGTAACTATAAAACCTAATTGCAATTAAAACTTTTCTTTTTTGGGTTTTTTGGACAGGATGTACCCAGGAACCCAGGAACTGAAAATTACATCACCACTTTACATACATATAAAACATACTCGTTATACATAATATTAATAATTAATTAGTGTCAAAAAAAAATTAAAAAAAAAATTGTTTACGAAATATTACACGCCTCTCTGCCAGAGCGCTCAGATTTTTTTACGGGCGCCGGTGTTTTACGAAATAAATTCAAAACGCCTCGTGACGACGTTGCGCTAGATTTTGTATCGTCATTTTCTCTTGCTAAAAATTTACTATTATACGAGGGATTTTTGCCATTATCATAGACCGAACTGTAATACGATGTTTTCACTTTCGGCATATCGTCATAGTCGAAATTTTCATCTTCTATCACTTTTTTCATATACGGATTCGATTCGGACAATCGATTATTCATAAATTCTTGTTTTTTACTATGGATCAATTGACTCTTTTCGATAAGACGTTTTGTCAGATCTTGTTCGGTATCGGTCGATTTATTTCGATTCGGTCGCTGTGGTGGTTGTTCCATTGTTCCATGATCCGATGCGATTTTGTATTTATTCTCAAGACTCAATGGTCGATAGTTGAATTTAATCGATGCGGTTTGTTTTGAATTGTCACCGCTATGATTGGAACCGTTCAGTGTGCTGTATCCGTCCGGATTGATTGCCAATTTGCGTTCTAGTGGTTTGTGCTCGTACGGGATTGATGTTGAATGGAAACCATTTGTTAGTTTATGTTGTGTACTGTCATGTTGGTGTCGATAGTGATTCGACAATGGCATTTCTTCTTTTGGTGTATAATCTTCGTAAGAAAAAGTTCGCTTAGTGTTCGTTTCTATTTTTGTTGGCGAATTTGGAAGTGATGATTTTGGTGATTTTGTATTCTTATTCACTTGAGCGTATATTGGGAAATCCGAATCCAAATCTAAATCTTCGGTTCTAGATAAAATAGCACGAGGTTTATATCGAAATTGAATTTTATTGATAACTTCATCGGTTCGGTTATCATCGTAATTGTAAAGTTTACCCGAAGATCTCTCTTCATCTTTGCTTGATTGTTTAATATCATTTATCAAATCAAATTGATCAGTATTGTGTTTGTCTTGATTTTGGACTTTATGTGGTAGAGATGGAGACATTTTACTTTGATGAAGTTGTTCAAGTATAACTTCCGACTCGTTCAGATAGTTATTCATCTTTTCTATTCCATTTTGAGATTTTTGTGGAATTTCAGACGTTACACACTTATTACGACGTACAGGTTTTATAGGTATTCCATTATCAATGGTATTAAGGTGACCTGTTGAATTTTCTATAGACTTAGCATCAACTAGGTCCGGTTCCATGTGACCATTTGCAAGATTTGCATGATTTTCTATTGAATTTGTTAAAACATTAACGGATTTTTCAGAAGGAACATCGCTAACAGAATTGATCAAATCTGGATTTGATTTTTCCGGAGATTTTTCTGAGGAATTTTTATTAGATTTTTCAGATGACTCCTCTGATAACTTTCCACTGACTTTTTTAACCTTCTTAATTTTAGTTTTAACAACTTTCTTTTTGGGTGTCGCGACTTTCGTCGAATTTATTTCGACCTTAGGTAGTAACTCAACAGAATCACCACCGCCACCAAAAATATCGATATCATCAAGCAGCGACAATGGTTGATCGGAATCTAATTGTGATTCCAGTAATTTGATGTGCTCTTTTAGTTTAATTGGCAATTTTGACATAAATTTTTCCTCCATAACATCCTGTTCGACAACATGTTTCTTACACCATGCCGGTGCTGGCTGATGATACGTAACATCTTCCGGTTTTTCCTTTGGTTTTTCAACAACTTTTTTTTTAACCGGTTTATTGGTACTCCGTAATTTACTGATATTGGCTGGTAGAACGCCGAATTTTCGTCTCTTATTCAGTTCTGGAACGACCTGATTGGCAAACTCATCAAAAATGCTATCAATTTTGTCGGATGTATCCAATTTGTCGGAATCAAATAGGAAATTATATTCACGACTTGGTGATCGTTCAGTTGAGACATTATCGTCAATAAGTTTATCGAACAAATCAACATCCATTTCATCAATGTCATTGATCGATTTTATTTGCCGTTCCAGTGTGTTCGGTTTAGATTTGTTCCAAATCCTTTTCGTACGTTTAATGTCAACGACACCATCGAGTTGAGTGTCGAACATATCGAAACTATTTGCTGCCTTTGGCTGTTTCCTTATCTGATTGTGTTCCAGAGAACTCTGCCGAGATACTACCGGAGAATTATTAAATTTTGTTGGTAGATTTTGTCGGAATTTATTCGGACCATTTTCGTCTGGCAACAATTTCGTTAAATCGGCATTTTCTTTTGGTAAATTGTTGCCATCAAGTGAACATTGTCGTGAAATTACCGGTGAGTTGTTAGATTTTGGTGTCACCCTACTATTTTGTGGATCTTTTTTGGAAAAATACTTACTAATATCAATCTGTTTCGATTTGCCTTTTGGCGCTACAATTAACGACTTCATATGACTCATTGTGTCGGAAAAACTTTTCAATTCAATTTTTTTCATAGCATTCGATAAATCTTCATTGTCCCTAACCAATTGATCGTCGCACAGAAAACTATCATACTCAGTCTCATTCGATAACTCTTCCAATTCCCTATCACTAACTCGGAATTCATCGTATAATTCTAAATCATCAATGGCATCTTCTTTTCGTCTAATTGGGTTTGTTGAATATAAATTTTGAACCGATTCCGATTTATTTTGATAACCGAATTTATTGTCACCTCTCGAAAGATTAACCAAATCTAAACTTGAGTGTCGACAAAAATTACTACCCGCCTCGCTTAATTTAGTTTTATTATTTTGGTATTTATTTCGAATGTGGTCAAAATCACCATTTGGCGTGGCGGCCAAATTCTCTCCACTATTTCTAAGCCATTGCTCCTTTAAACTCAACTTTCTCTGTATGTCATTTCTCACTAAATTCTCCTTTTTCATCTCGTCAATGTCTTTCGTTAATTTTATAAAATTATTTATTTTATAGATGCTCTCATTTAGTTTGTCAATATTAGTCGAAATTTTTTTATCCGATTTATTATCGATACATTTTATTTCCGTTTTGTTTATATTTTGTTGTGTTGGATCAATGGACACAACCTGCGAAATTAGTGCAAAAGAAAAAAGGAAAAAAAATGAATTTACTAGTACCACCACCTTGATAGCAAAAAAAAAAATAAAAAAAATATTGTTTTGTTCGGAATTATTTTTTTTTTCCGAAAACAAATCCGACATATTTTTGTGTGGGCTTACCTCAGTTTCGGTGTCGGTCGGCAGATACGGTAGTGGTTTTAATTTCACCTCTTGCATTCGGATTTCCCGGGCTTTTTCCAGTTCTTCACCTTCGGTTTGGCTGTCCGCTTCGTCATCTAAAAACGGAGGTCTAACATTAAAAATAGAGAAAATTTTAATTCAACATCATTTTTAGACAAATTTATTTTACACTTGGATTAAAAACATTTTTTGCGATAAATTGTTTTGGGGACAAATTAGTTTGGCGATAAATTATTTTTACGTTTATCGTTTAGAATCGCTTCTAATCTGAAAGGTATATGCTTCGAAACTTATTTCCGTGTAATTTGAAATAATAAAGTTAGGATCTGCTATTACACCACTTACTTAAGACCACTGATCAGCCAAAATATTGACAATCGAGCTTACTTTCTTTCTAATATATTGGAGGAGAGTCAACTTTCGCTGAACCATTGCAATAGAGATAAACCTACTTTGTACATTTCAAAATAGTGTTGTAAAGTAACAAAAACTTTAACTTTAACTCCACTTAATAGCACAGATTTAGTAGTATTTTAATAACTCACCTTCACTAGAATCATAAAACTCATTATCATCATCGTCTTCGTCACTGTACTGATTTGACGAATATCTTTGCTTTCCAATCCAATCGGTGGCCAATTGTAATGTTTGTGCACCTAACGGCGATCCCATTGCTTCTTCATACATATCGGAATCGGATTCCGTTTCAGATTCATCGGAACTGGACAAATCCGATTCGGACTCATCAGTACCGGTACCAAAATTTCGGTCCGTCCATTCATTTTCATCGATAATATTTTGAAGAGATGGTTCACCATCGGACATTGCATCGGCATTCTCAAATTCAATACGTTCCGGTGTTTGTCCTAGATAAAAACAAATTTTGATTAAAAAATGTCGGTTTCGAAAAAATGCCACAATCAATTGTACCTCTATCCAACAAATCCAAATTAGCGATACCCTCCCGACGGAATTTCTGCTTATCGGCCGTTTGTTCACTAATTTTGTTCTTTGCATCGGCATCGTTTTTCGGTTTAAATCGTGACATTGATCTTTTTGGAACCGGTCGAATAACTTTGGCCGGAAGTCGATAGTGTTGTGTACAGTAAAAACGTCCGTCTGGATCATCTCGATCAAATGCATAACCACCTAATCGTAGACTAGTATGACAGTGGTGACATTTCAAACAAGCTCTATGCAGAACTAAACCTTCAGCTGATATTTTTTCCATTAAATAAACTTTTTGCTTGCAAAAGTGACATACTTCCGATACTCCTTGTGAGCTGAACACCAGTCCTGCCTTAGAGTTCTATTTTGATAAAGTAAAATGATTAAAAAATGTACAAGGCGAAAAATTCGGTTAACCAAAAAAAAAATACTAACCGATTTTTGAATAATTTTATCATCCTCTTTTTTGCCAAAATTACCAGCTATCGAGGCAACTTTATTCTTACCGCGTTCACCACGATCTAAAATCGCTCCCTCTTTCAATTGTTTGTCGAAATTTTTTATCGTTTGATCGATTTCTTTGAATTTATCATCGGTCGTATCGATCGGACGAGACATTTTATTTTGTCGTTGCAAAAATTGTTCTTTACTCCATTTCGGTACTTTTTCGCGACTTCGGCTAACTTCGGCTTTTTTCGATTGTTCAATTTTTCGTTCGATTTCCCGAATATTCCAATCGTTTGATTCAATTTTTCCAATAGCTCGTAGAAGATCTTTTGGTTTTTTCTCGGTGGCCGCTGGACCTTTAGCCGAAATGCGCTGTTCCAACGATTTGATGCGATCATTGAATTGATCATCGGGTCCATTACGTGGCAGTGCTGACAGTAAACCTCTGTCGCGATCCTATAGAATAGAGAGTGATTTTTTTAGTCAATTAGAATTTGAATAGGGCCCCGCTTGAGGGAATTTTATTAGTGCAAATTCATGGAATTTTTATCAACAAACAGTTAATTAAAACAGGCACAAACCATTTCAATTTAACATTATCTAGCAAGCTTTGAAGATTGTTTCGCCATGGGAACGTAGACGTTGATAAAGCCTGCACTGTGTTTCGTCCCATTTTTAGGAAGTCGTCCTGGGCTGATTAAGAACTTCTAGATGAGGATCAGTTTTGGATTGTCTCAGAATGGTTTACAAGAACATATAGGGATGTAGTTTGATATGATATGATATGATTTTGAAACTTTGTATTTTTAGATTTTTTTCAATTTGAAGCAATTTTTGCCAAATAATTTTTTTTGAAAAAGTTAACCCTTTAAGGCCCATACATTTTAAACATGAATGGGTTAACCAGACATTTTCTAAAAGCTACTCACCATTCTCAGAATTTAATTGTAAATCCTTTTGGTAAGTTTTTCATTTTTAAACGATGCGTTGAAAGGGTTAACTATTAAAAATATTTTAATACACTAAAAATATAAAGAATATTTCCCTGAACAAATTTAGTTGAATTTAATTTTTTTGGTTAAAATGTATAGACCTTAAAGGGTTAACATTTTCCAAAAATTTTATTTGGTAAAAAATGCTGCAAATTCAAAATAATATGAAAATACAAAGTTTCAAAAGCATATCTTTAATATTAAGAAAGTTCAAAATGGCGTCACTTTTTTAAAAACCGCCTAAAAAACGCTCAAGACGTTCAGTGAATGACCAATTTTTTTCGATCAAAATGATGTAAGTTTTTTGAAATAGTCTCATGATGATGGAATCAATAATTCTCACGAGCCGCCACTGATGTCGCGATAAATAGTGGTGCCGCAGAAAACCGAATACAAATAATATATATATACATACATATGTCATTTCGTACTCCATGCATCTCAAGACATTTGGAATTTTCTAGGAAATGTTAACGGTTTATTCGGAATATGGCGTGTCTGGAATATCCTTTTTTAACACTTCGGAATATTTATTTTTAATATTCCTTGCAATACCTTTTGTTTTGTTGTTGTTTTATAGCAGAGCGACACAATAACAAAAAAGCAAAATCAAATCAAAAAATTTAAATATCAAAACCAAAAGTATCGAATTTCATATTCATTTGAGGGACAATTTGTTCAACTCGATGCCTCAAACCGAAGAAAAGCATTAATAATTATTATTAATATTAGTTACAAAAACAACAATTTATGAAAAATAAAAAAAAAAAAATTGTAATCATTTTGTTAGATAAAATAGAAATTAAAATTTGCACTGCAACATCAAAAACAGAAATCCTTACGGGATACAGCAATTTGCGTTCCAACTCTTTAACTCGATCGTTAAAATTTGGCGCCGATTGTCTATACAGAAATAGTGAATAGTCCTCGAATGGACTTGAGCTATCACTTTCCCGTATAAATGTGTTTGCCTGAAGCATATGTAAACTTTTGAAAAAATTTTGCGTTTGCTGGGCCCGGTGCAGTTTACGTTTATTTTGTCGATCAGAACGATTCAATTCAATTTCTTGCAGTCGTTGAACCCTTTCTTCCTAGTTTGGTAAATATGAATTTTAATCGTTGTTGTTGTTGTTGTTATGTTTATAAAGAAAGATGAAAATGAAAATGTGACATAATATTTTTGCTGAAAATTTCGTTTTATGGATGGGAACGGTATTTTAATGACTACTTACAATGTTGCCAAATTTTTCATGCGATCGACGTTTTCGGGCTCGTCGTCCTGGCGGTGTATCGGATGCCACAGCTAAATTGGTAAACGGATCAATAAAATACAATCACAAAGAAAACCACTAAATTACCATGATTTTCCGTTGGCATTTTTCGTGTTCTACGTACTCGATCATCACCGATCGGTCCTCTTTGATGGCCGGATACCATTTCGATGTCACGTGATGGTGATTTAATTTTGACTGTATTATGTTTTAGTAAACGGGACAGATCGTGCGGTGGTTTATTGCCAGATAACTTTTCTTTTAGTTCAGCAAAGTCCTTTAAGGAAAATATTTGTTCGGATCATCTGATTGTTTTACACGCAAGCTTAAAATTAGTTCAATTGATATCTAATGACATTGAAGTGGCATATTTGCCGGCACCACTTTCTTACAGAGATCTTACTAGTTTCCTTTATACATGAAGGAAGAGATCTGTAATCCAAGATACGACTAACAGAGAATAAATGATTTGTCTGAGAAGAAACAAAGGTCAAAGAGTAAATAAAAACAAATTGGTCTTAAGAAAATTCATCGTGAATATATTATCCAAGATACAGTTTCTCTCAAGGCCAATTTATCTCACATTGCAAACCGTTTACAAGCATAATTTGAGATAAATTGTCCGTGAACTGATTATAGCCGGTCATTTCAGTAGTAAGTGATATCTTGAAGTCGTAGACAGCAAAGGAACAGAAAACCCTGCCAGCGTTAGGTCATCAAATATTGTGCAATCTTTCAATCATCGCCATATAGAAACTAAACCAACATCCCCAAAAAAGTAAAATAAAGTAATGGTCAAGATTGAATCTGATAGCTTACGGAATAATGGTTTGAATAGGATCATCGACAGTGAAGCTTGATAAATATTATAGTAGCTTGGTCAATTCAATCATTTTTTTTTAACTGAGTAGATTAAATCGCTTGAGGTAAGAGATTTGATTTACAGATTGGTTGTTACAATAAAGCTGGAAGTCATCCACAAAGAGATAAATATTTTATAGATATCTAACATCCACTGCCTATACAAAATAATGAAATTGTTGCCACTTCAATAATGATAAGTTAAATTTTTCCCTTAATTACTTACCAGTTTTGGATGCTTTACGTGCGGAATCTCACCACGGAACAATTCACATACTTGCTCTAAGTAGCTAAGATAAATTTTTGAGTCTATATTTTCCAATGTAACAGATTCCTTAGCGGACATTACTGGCGGTATTCGTAGTTCTTGTTCAATTATTTTAAAAGCTAATTCATTACATTCCTTAATACTATAGTCTTTAAGCGAACTTAAGTCAACTAGATCGGGACGATAGCTGTGAAAAATAATTATAATAAATGAGTTACTTGATCATTTTATAACAATGCTACAAAATACCCTTAATAGCCAAAACATATAATTTTTTAAAGCACAACAAATAAATCTCACCGATTAATTAATGCGCAAAGCACTTGACCACCCATAAAACATTCAGATACATTTTGTAAATTTTGTGCAAATTGATAAGCGTGTAGCTGGGCTTGAATCCAACGAACAAGTACAGTCGACAATGGCAATGTGTCTATTTTAAACGATGATATAAATTAAAAAAGAAAAATGGTATAAACTATCGGGATTCGCTTAATAAATAATCGATCGAATTTACCCGCCGTTCTTCTTTTTCGTTTGTGTGGCGTTTCTGGTGCAGTTTGCATCGAATTACTGTCCATAAACGTTTGTTCCAGCAACGATGGATCATCGGTATTTATCTGATGTTTTACTTGATGCACCGTCACCGCTGACCTATTCAAATTTGGATATCTTGTACCTGGATCTAATGTATAGGCACCGATGTCTCTATGTAGATTTTCTGGTGTAGTTTGTGCTAATAATCTGTCAAAAAAAAATAAAAAAATTGTTAAATCAGTTAAATCAATCTATAGCCGAGTGAATCTTACCTGTATATACTTTCACGCTGCGCCAGCACAGCTAAAATACTATTCCGTTGATTACTCCACAATTTTATGGCAAATGCTGCGTCCATGCTGGACAGAAAACCTCGTGCACATCCCGAACCGGTTGGCCAAAATGGTTCCAATAAACTATCACCGACTAAACACTGTAGTAGTCTATAGTTCTTTCGGACCGTTACACTGCACGATATATCGGCGGCAAACATTGATGTAAAATCAAACATTTGCACGTCTGGTTTGCCATAGTGATTGACAGCAAATTCTAAATTTGGCATTTGGTATTTTGTTGAAAATTCGGCAGCTTCTTTTGCATAATTCAATAGGCATTCGGTATTTACATTGGCTGGTGAAAGTAGTTCAGCTGGATCGGCAAAATCCTATTAAAATTAAATCAGAAGTGAGCTCACATCATACATATAGATGGAAAAAACGTTATTTTGTTCTTGCTAATTAGAAATGGACTAAAACTCTTCTTCCTCACCGCTAAATGTATTCTTTACTAAATGACGGGAGAGTGAAGCTAGAGTCGAAAAAAATTCGAACTATAAAGAGTTCTAAATACGATCAAATTTATTTGAAAAATGCTTATCTTTGGTGTATAAGATCAACGTCCTTTGTTACGAGTTAGTTACATGAAACCAGTGGCGTCTCATGAGAATTATTGATCCCATCATCATTGGATAGTTTTTAAACTTTGTATTTTTATATTATTTTAAATTTCTAGCATTTTTTGTCAAATAAAATTATTTGAAAAAGTTAACCCTTTAAGGTCATTTTGAACATGAAAGGTTGAACCAAAAAAAAAAATTAAACTCAACTAAATTTGTTCAGGGAGATATTCTCTATATTTTCAGGGCATTAATATATTTTTTTAAAGTTAACCCTTTACCGACACCGTTTAGACCTTAAAGGTTTAACGTTTTTTAAAAATGAACAACTTACGAAAGCATTTACAATTAAATTCTGAGAATGGCGAGAAGCTTTTAAACATTTTTTGGTTAACCCATTCATGTTCAAAATGTATGGGTCTTAAAGGGTTAACTTTTTCCAAATATTTTATTTGACAAAAAATGCTTGAAATTCAAAATAATACAAAAATAAAAAGTTTCAAAACAATATCTTTAGTATTTAGAAAGTTCAAAATTGTGCCACTTTTTAAAAAATTAAACGCCGAAAAAAGGGTCAAAAAGGGATATTCATTTTCTTCCATCAAAATGAATCAATAATTCTCACGAGCCGCTACTACATGAAATCAAACTTACCCACACTATTTTCTGTTAGATATCGTATTTGTTATAAGTACGAGTACGATAAGTAACAAAACATTGTGATAAGAGAAAAGGAGAAAACAAACTGTTCCCATGCGTAATATCTGCATGCATATCAATAAATTAAAAAATGTAGTTAAAAAAAGTTTTTTAATTTATTCAAAATATTTATTCGACAAAATATTATGTATCTTCACTTTTAAGCTGTTGCTAATGAAATCCCTAACGTCTATTTATTCACAAAAAAAAACAAAAAACAAAAAAAAACAAAATACTGCCAAAGTGCTGTTTGAAAAAAGTTCATGAAAAAAGAAAGAAAAGTTTGTAAAATGCGTTGTTAACCAAAAAAAGAAATTCCCCCTAAAAAGTTTTTACTGAAATTTAATTTAATTACAAATTGCTGTTCTTCTTCTCTTTTGTTTGTTGGTACCTACACATAAATGATCTTAATTAACGTCTTTTGTCATAATTATGTAATATTCCCAGCCGTATACATACATATTTTCAGCATTTCTTATTATTATTACAATAATATGTTTGTTGCAGCCAATCAAATTATTTATTTATGTAGATTCAGACAAAATAAGCCTCTTTGTTTGTCGTGTGTACCAACTTAATGTTGATGATGAATATTTAATTTTAATTAATTTTATACGCAATTTGTTAGTTTGATTGGATCATCATTTCCACGCAAACCCATAGAAAAATCATATAGGTTCGTAGTATTTAATTTGTTTAGGCAGAAACTTTTAGTTTTATTCATTTGTCCATGTGAAGATTCAGTACTTTTTAAGTCATGTTTGTGCCGATAAAATTTGCAATAAAGTACACGCTGTTTAAGAATTTAATTTTAATTAAAACTTTTGTATTGACTTAGTTTACCAATTTATTTATAGACAGAGATTTTAAGGATTTTTTTTCCCTTTAACCCTTGCCACCACAATTTATCCCAAAATGTGTTTAATACTTCAATGAAATACTTGAGGTAATTTATCCTATCCCCATTTTCATTATACATAATATATAGGTACGAGTGATAGATGAACAGATGATGATAATAATGATGATGATGGTGTTGATGAGATGAACTGTATATAAATTAGGTTAAAATTCTAAAGGAATTAATAAACATTCAACTACTGGATGATCAAACATAAATGGCTCAGTGGTAGTGGTGATGTCACTTGGAACGGGAGGTCCTGGGTTCGATTCCTGTCTTGAGAGTACAAATATTAAGTGTTTCTTTCACATACGGAGATTGAGTGATTTCAACTTTAAACGGCAAGTCTAGGACATCATTTAAAGGAATAATTTCCGAAATTCCGCGATTCTACGAAGCAAACATTTCAAATGTTACAAGAAATATCTAAAGTATGAGAATTTATAGAGTTTGACAGATACAGGGTTTTCACCTGAATTTATGTAAAAAGTTCTCTGAAAGAGGGTTGAGTGGGGGAAGTCCAACCTGTCCTTTAAAAAAAAAAACTAGTTCAAAAAAACTCCACAAAAACCTCGAATAAATCGACGTTAGCTGAGAACCGACAGATATAGAGAGGAGTTATGGAATCAGCCAAAAAAAACCCACCTAGGGTTAAGAAGACTAAATCAACTACTACACCAAAAACTATATTTAGCAGGGTTGACCAAAATTTCTTGCAAACTTGTTTTAGATCAAATATTGAGAATAAGGATCACTCACCATTCTAAAAAATATAAAAACACTTTCCTCTAGACAAGACTTCAAAAATCCAAAATCTAAAGACAAGCACTTAAGCTACTTAATTCTTGTTGTTAACCTAAATATCGAGAATAATACGCCTAGAGCATCTGGGCCTAAGTAATCGTGTAATAGGACACAGGAGAAATTTTGGCTACATTTTTAAGAGAGCAATCACAAGACGATTAAGGAGACAAATTATTCACTTTCTCCATTTCATTTTTCACTCACCTGAATTATAACACCTTTATCAATTAAACTATGTTTTTTGGCAGTCATTACAAAATAGTGCGTTTCGTCCTTATAGTAAACAATATTCTCCAAATCAATTCCTGTCGTTTGATATAATTCCTTAAAGAATGACTGATTGAATATAAAAGCAACGCCACTAATTTCTTCTACTTTGGCTTCGGCCTCCGTTTTCTTATTAATAAAATTTGCCGTTATTGCAATGGCCAATTTTCCACGAAATTCCTTACGATGAAAACCTTCCAACGTATTCCGTTTACCATCGGCGCCAACCAGAACATCAAATTCATAATGTGAAACGGCATGATGTTCCGGCGATACTTCTGCCCGCCAACCACAGCCATCTTTCGGTTCAATTGTTTGAATGAACGATACACCCTCGTGAAATTCAACGCCCAGCAACAGAGCAACCTTCAGTAAGATGCACTGAAGTTGTCTTATCGATATATGATCAATGGAACCGGCACAGAATTTTCCGTAAAATTTTTTCGCCCCTAAATTTCGTAAATCCGTTATCAGAAATGGCCACAAATGGAGTACATTATTTCTAGAAATTCTATCACGTTTTTCGACTACAACCACTTTGGCGCCGAGTAGTTGTGCTTCGATAGCCGCACGCAATCCACACGGACCGGCTCCAATTACCAATACTCTAGTACCGTTGCATGCCGTTCCTTTATTATATACACGATGTGATGCTCTGGCGTCGAATTTTTTCCACAATGCTTGAGCTTTCCAACTTTTCACTTTTGTCTTTAATTTCGGATAGAATTCATTTAGTAGGCCCGGTCGTATGCCAATGGTATCGCACATATTTCGATATAATCCCAAAATTTGACGCATTGTCGTCGCCGAACTGAAATGATCAAACATTTCGGCGGCCAGTGCAGCCGCATCATTTTCGACCATTTTTATTTGTTGTTGTTGTTGTTGTGGTATATGGTGATTTGTCCGATTCATTCTGAAAAAGAAAAAAATATTATAATCGGTTAGTTCGTTTTTATTAAATAAATATAAAAAATTAAGCTAAATCATTAACTTAAATAAAACTTAGATAAAATCACATGACTGACTGAAAGTTTATTAATAAATAAGTGCGCAGCCACATTGTCTGATATCTACACAACGCAGATTTGTCATCCGAAACAATTGTATAGGTAAATGGACGTCATTGGCCGCAAATTAGCTCATTATTAGTCACTGGTAAAGAAAGATAATAAAAATGCGAAAAGCGCGTAGGCAAGAATTGTTAAGTTATTCTATATAAATACATCCTGAACAATAACAGGGGAAAAAAAATCTTTAAAAAAAAATGTGCTCATTAGAAGTGGGATAAAAGTGCTATTTCTGGCTGAACACCTCACCCATTGGACACATTTGTAAACACCTACCCACATATTTTGGTAGAATTGTCAGGCAGTTAATTTGTAAAATTCCTTTTAAGATTTCGGAAGATTATTTCAGAAATTATCTGCTTATATCTGGTAAAATTCGCGGAAAAATCCAACTACAACAGTAAGGTTTGGCCATTATCAACTAACTCCATAGATTCATGCAGATAGAGGCTGCTTCTCAAGCAATTAGAAGATATAGTATCTAGACCTCCTAGAACGAACCTTTACACATAGAAGAACAACAGAAATTAATTTAAGTCAAACGGAAAGAGTTATGTGACATGTTCTTCTATCATTTATGTAGGTGTTTGATGTACGATATATCACTTAAAGATTTTAAAATAAACTTAACTTCGCTTAAGTATACATTAAAATCCTACATTTATAGGGAATTTGAAAAAAAAGTAATAATCCAAATAGAAAAGTAAATTCGAAGGAGTGTCCCACAATAACTCATAATACATCAAAGAACAATGTCAAAATAGACAAAAATGACACAAATGACACAAACAAAAATGTATGAACTTTTTTCGAACATATGATCTTAGAACATGTATCCGAGGAAAAAGAAAAAAAAGTTTTATTTTCTTTCGTTGAAAATAATGGAATTCTTCTGCCCCCGCAAAACATTTAAAATGCGTCGTCAAGTCAAAGTGATGAAAAACTCATTTTAATTGATGAACAATATTGTAATATTATAATAAAGTGTGCGTTGTGAATATTAACGATAACAAAATTATGTAGGGTGAAGTACTCAATAGTGAGCCATTTTTTTTTTCGTCTATGCGCTGATACATATTTACATGAAATGTCGAACAACTTATCCTACATACACTTTATTTCCTCGTTCAATAAACATTTTACCAGAATTATGTCGACGTTCTTATTCGTGAACCACAGTTGTACGAATAAGCACTTTGAATTGTATCTATTTACATGACAAAAAAAAACATATCGACACAAAAACCAGATTTAAAGTGCATAATGTATTGTGCTGGACATTTTTCATTTTCCGCAAAAAAAATTTCTCATACCGTATAAAAAAAATCGCACAAAAACAACTTTGACTGTATTTTAGTGAATAGCCGCCAACTGAAAAAGGTGTGGCTCCACAATTGGTTTACTTTCCCTACATATACATAAATACTTTTCGGAAAACATCAATCTTTATTGAAAGATGGTGATTAACCCATTCCCCCATTTTTCCTCAGAATAACTTTTTGAAACATTAAACGGAAAGTCTTTATTGAATTTGTATATGCAGCCGGTAGGATTTAAATGGATAATAATGGTGATACAGGATTTGTAAATAAAAAACCAATATATCATAAAAGTATTTAAAATCTGACTTAAATACATACGAGTATATGGATAAAGATTAAATTACTCCACAAGTACTTCAACAATTTAATAATGTCAATTAAGAAAGAAATTGATTGGTTTTCGATTAGCGTATCTAGGAGGTAATCTCATTGATCTAAGATCTCAGTTACAAATATTTTGGTAGTATCTTAGTAAATATTCGTTATTTGTTCAAACAAACGGAGGAAAGAAAAAAAAGAATAAAAAAAAAGAAAACTTCACAAGAGCAAGAAAAATATTTACTTTGTGTACATTACCTTATAAATAAGAAGTAGGCAATATATTACCAAATAATTATCAGAAAATACGTTCAAATATAATATTTCAAACGATACCTACACAAAATATATCAATACGATGGTAAACATAATAATAAAATCATGTAAATAAATTATAAAACACGATAAGAAAATAATAATTTATACAGTGTGTCACAAAAATGTTCATATCTCTCATCATATAAAAATCAACATATTTTAAAACAAAAAAATCACCCAGAATTAATGATGATTTTTCATGCAACCAATTACAAATTATCATAACTTTCCTGTTGAGTAGCGTAGGATGTTGTGGAAATTTTTTCAAGATGATCAATCAAATATTTATTTTTTTCTTTAGTAGAAAAACAAAAGGAAAAATTGCGGATAATTTTTTAAGATGATTGACTATTAATTTTTTTTAGAAGAAAAAGAAAAAATGAAGATTTAATTAATAGATAACAAAATTCCACACCGTACCGTTTTGGCGCTACAATCAATTTTATTTAATTTCAAATGTTTTAGTCAATTACACCAAATATATTCAGAATAGAGAAAAATAGAATATTACAAAAATTATAGAGAATAAAAAAATGAAGATTTCATTAATAGACAACATAATTCGACAACCTACCGTTTTAGTGCTACAATCAATTTTATATAATTTCAAGTGTTTTAGTCAATTACACGAAATATATTCGGAATAGAGAAAAATGGAAAATGACAAAAATTATAGAGAATAAAAAAATGAAGATTTCATTAATGGACAACATAATTCTACATCCTACCGTTATGGCGCTACAATCAATTTTATATTATTTCCAGGGTTTTCAGTCAATTACTCGAAATATATTCGGAATAGAGAAAAATTGAATATAACAAAAATGATAGAGAATAAAAAAATGAATTTAATTAATGGACAAAAAAATTCCATAACCTAACGTTATGGCGCTACAATCGTTTTCATATTATTTTCAAGTATTTAAACATTTATGTTCTTTTTTAACAGATCTTGGCATAAATTATATTGAACCATTTTTTTATTTCTCACATTTTGTTTTTAATTAAAAAAAAAAATGAGGTGAGACCATACTTAAGTATTTGAAATTAACGACAATAAGTATAAAAACCATGCCAATAAATGTAGTTTTACGCTAAATTACCGTTAACTTTCCCATGAAAATTTTCTTTTCTTTTTTTTGTTATTATTTTACATATAATGTAAAATCGACATTAGGCAGAGACGGAGGTACTACTCAACAAAAATTAAATTACGTTACTCGTCTATATGAAAATTATTCCATTAATGGTGTGTGAACTTACTTATACTGTAGTATATGCAACACTCTAAAAACTATAAAAAGTTATATGCCGCGGTGAAAGTTTATTGACATTGACAATTAATTTAAATAATAATAATAAATAATAATAACTACATGTGTAATTGTGTAAGTATATGTATGTACTACACAAAGTGGTAATGACTTTCTGCATGAATGAACATACTCGTAATGCCGTTGATGATTTTTTTTTTACACATTTTAATGTTAAATTAACGGTTTTTATTGTTAAAATAAATTGTTTTGATTGCATGAAAGTCCGAAGTTAATTTAATTTTCCAATAATTGTTTATAAACCGCCATTTATAATTTGAAAATGATTGATTTTTTTGGTTTTTTATTTGTTGTTGTTGTTTCACTTATTTTCTCTCTAAACGTCTAAACTCTAAACTAAACCCTATTTTTTTAAAGAAAAATATTTGTAAACACAAACTAATAAGCACACCTCTTCTATGAAATTCAAATTGACACTTTAAATATACCACGTGACCCCCTCTCGTTAATTTATGTTATTGTACCAACATATATTCATATGCATAAATGTTTCGACTAATAAACGATTATGATGTCAGACATTTATGTAAATGCATGTCATGCTAAACCTGAATAGTCCATTGAACTCGGCGCGCAGCGTTGTGTGTATATATTGCGCGTAAATTTTATAATTACTTACAATATTGTGAATGTGCCAAATTCGGATGCCAATTGAACTACATTGAACTAGAGTAGAGTATTATAATGCATTATAGAATTTACTTTTAATGGTATATACAACACGGTACAGTTCCTACAGCTCCTCTATGTACATATGTATATATGGATTCACATAAATTTTCGTTTTAATTGCTTTTAGTGCTATTTAAGAAGCAGCTATATGGGAGATTTTTGCGTAAATTTAAATATGTAAAATATAACAAATTTATTATGGATTAATTTACCAAATTCGGTTAGCTGAAATTAGTTAATTTTAGGCATAATCGTTAAAATATTTAACTCTATATTTATGTTCAAATAGATAGAAAGCAGTTCGACGGTTCCATTTGTGGTCTGGCCACCGTTGAAGTGTGCCATTTTGTTTTGTATGAATTGTTAAATGTGTCATATTACCACCTAAGAATTATACAATATTCATAGCATTTCAAAAATCGATGATTCCGCAGTGTACCGAAGAAGTGTGCCGCGTATGCGCACATCACAAATTTTGGTTCATGAGCGCTTGCGTCATTTAATACCAGACTTAGTGCAGATTGACTTAAACCTACTTCCATATAAACTGGTCAGAACATTTATAATTAATAAGCCCCACTAGAAATATTGCAATTTGGGTCAAAATTATAGACTTAAACATAAAAATACCTCCCCCCCATCCCTCTAAGAAATAATTAATATACGTAGTAAGTTCTCCACCAAATGATATACTAAAGATTTTAAATATCAAATATGCATCGTTAGCGGCTGTTTTAGTTCGAGACTTGGGATGTTGTTCTCTTTACTCGTTCTTCCTTTTTTGATTGGCTATATGTAGTCCCAGCAAAATTTCCTTATTGATGGAATCATTCGTATGTCGTCCGTAAAAACCATCTAAGGAACACATTTTTAAAAAAAACGAGGGTACCAAATAACCAACAGAAAAGATGAATTAATTGTGTCTCCAGAAAAAATTGTCAACTGGAAGGCAATTTTGTAGAGAACAACTTGAAAACAACAATGAACATTTAGACGACGTCAAGGACTATCCAATCGCAGTAATATAGAACAAACTTATTTTAAGTTTCATCTACATATTTACACTCATCTTGTTTCATATATAAATTTCATGTAACATCATCCAAAAATAACCAAACTTAGTCAATTCAATAATTCACCATTTATCTATGGCATTTCCTGTTTTCTGACTGACCAATGACCATGAATCTATTCTTTGCTATCCATACAATAATTATTCATCGCATCTATTTCATATATGTACAGATAATTCAATGGATTATTTGAAAAAAAAAAAAAAAAAAAATTGGCACGAACTCCGAACGCTGATCCATGGAAGTTATAAAGAAACCGCACACACTATAATGTCATGATTGACCTTACACATGTAAACAAACATTTATTTATAAACTCTTCTTTCTATATAGTAAGTTTAGCAGACACCGCACCAGAATTTATATATTGGAAAGTTTTTGGAATGCGGTACAAGTGAATTGAATTAAAATAGTTTTAATTGAAGAAAAAAGAAAATAGAATTGCGAAAAATCTTTAAACTGTACATTTGGATACATACACTAAGTATTACACATACATATGTATGTATGTATGTATGTATAAGTGAATAAATAGATATTTATTTATTAAATATTTGAGAATTTAATTTAATTCGCCCGATACGAAGTGTCCCAACGACGAGGGAACAAACATCGAGAGGTGATTCCATTTACTAGTACAAAATTAACGCCCACTAAAATAAAATTGTCTTCAAGGAAAAGTAAGTGTTAAGGGTGAGTTCAAATTGTTTGAATGGATATACTAAGTTTTTTGACATTTGTATTAGAATTTAAAAAAAAAATTCATTCAAATTCAATATTCTCGAAAAATGTCCAAATAATTGATTCTAATTACTTACTTATAATGATTTTTATTAGCTCATATTCTCTCTTCTATTCCGGTAATTTGTTGTTAACCAGAAAATAGAACAATTTCGCACTGGCATTATTAAGTGAATGAAAGATATTCTTACGATAGCAAAATTGATAATAAACTATAACTAATGATATGGGAATATACAGGAATAGCAACGACATACCCAAGTTTTACCACCTAATAGATATACGTTTGGGGAGGGGAGAATTTAGAAAAAATACTGAATTATTTAAGAACCCTCTGTCATATGAATTCAAGGCTGACTTTTGACTCATTAGTCGTGTACCCCAGCCAGACATTTATTTCTTAAGGTCGTTCACTAAATGTATTTTTTGGCAGTTTTTCATGTTGAACAATCTCTCAGAGCTGGATGAACAATAATTTTGTTGTTTATAAATCCTAATCACAGATGGCACGACTAAAAAACCGCCTTCGTGACGTTTTATTTAAATT
>JANSTT010006947.1:0-27655 GCA_026745375.1 Platyura marginata
TATATGTATATAGGGAGCTTTTGTGTTTGCGGATGTTGAAACAATGCTGTAAGCAATTTGGCAACGAAAACCATAAGATTCAGCATTATGTGCTAAAGTATTTTAGATATTTTAGGCAGATTAATTGAAACTCTGTCACCTTTTATCGAATTAATTTTACAAAAACAAATGATTGTTTTCTGAAATTATTTTCGATATGGTAATTACTTTGAAGGAAAGTTCGTCAATTATTAATATAAAATTATTTCGTTTAATATCCAAAATTTAAATATCGTTTAATTATATAATACAAATTCTAATCCGTTTGGATAAATATTAATTACTTTTTAAATAATGGTGTATTTACATATATGCAAATGTATAAAAAAAAAACTTTATATTTACTACTCCCTCTGTTCCACATTATGGTATACTTTTGCGTATTACGTTCGGCTTCACTGCTTTTAATTCATATCGGCAAGCTCAAATTATGACGGAATTGTTCTTTGTATTATAATATTGAATTTTGAAGCAAGCACTGCAGTATACAATTCCCTTGATTAGAAGTTTATTACTTCGATTTGGTAATTCTTCTTTCAAAACAACTGTTTTTCGAATCCATATTGTCGAATCCACTTTGCTTTCTTTGAATTCTCACAGAATGCGACTTGACCATATTTATCGAAAAAACTAATTAAAACCCATGGCCATCTGTTGACCAGCTTAAGCAATACATTTTCAATAATATTCATTTGATATACTTTTACAATATTATGAAACCAACAATAATCTCAAATTTGTTATAGAGGGAGTATATAATTATGAAAAACCCCTTACGGCCAAACACACAAAGGGATTGACAGGAATCGAACCCCAGTCCACCGCTGCCGATTTGAACCTTTTTTTCGCGCAAGTTCTTCTATGATCTAACCCAAAATACGACATAATTGCTTCAAATAGGCAAACAAAAAATAATTTTACACGTGGGCACCATATTTCTTATGGCATACGAAATAGTTTCATTGGACATTCCTAGGACTAGGGAATTTCTATGTAATAAACCGTGCTACCGGAATTTGATACAGATATAATTAGCAGGGCATTCAGATTTCGTTTTTACGTTAATGCAACAGGAAAATATACCCTTTTTTCTAGTCTAGCTTAAAAAGTTCGATCAATTGTGTTTGGAGTCATATAAATAGGGCTAATTTGAGAGAATTATTGATTAATTTAAGATGAAGTCCCATCATTTTTGGAAAGAGCTGAATATTTTTATCTAAGAAACAAATAAAAAAAAAATAAAAGCCAGAATGTTTTACCCCTTTTTTCGGCCAACAGGCAGGCGAGATTTTTTTTTACGGAAAGGATTTTAATATTTTCCCCTTAATTTTAAGATTTCGACTATTCTTCACATTTAATGTAATTATTAATGGCATTCTATTAAGCCCGAAAATAATTTGAAAAGCTGATTTTGAAGAGATAAACTTAAAAGTAGGAATCTGGATTCCATTTATCTATTTTATCAGTGCAAATGTGCTGAGATTAAATTTTGTTATTTAAAGCCATCTTTAAGAATTTTTTTAATAAATTCACTGTAAATCCTTTTATAGGTGCAAGTGTAGGCTACAACTCACACACAGTATATATGTATAGGTGCTGAATAACATTCATTGTTTTATTTTAAACGTTATTTTCATTTATTCTTGCAAGTGCTTTATACTTATTTATGTGATATTTGTATTCAAGTACCATAATCCTTGAATGCACCGTTTTTCTTATTGTATTTTTCCACTTTAAAATCTCAGTAAATTTCTCATCACTTATTGTTATATGAAAAACAAAAACAAATTGTTCAACGTTTTATATTATTCTACACTTAAGAAATATCTTGCAAATTAAGAACGAATGCATATTATTTTACACGTACCTACCTATATTAATTACAATAAATATACAAAATAAAAGTTCCGTGTATAACAAAATGAAAAAAAAAAAAAAAAACTTCAAAGACGTAAGTTCTTTTGCAAATAATCACGACATCAAAATGCAGAATTTAATATATGCAAACCTACAGCATTTCATTTTAATAATGATTTCACTAAATCATCCCTCCACAATTAGATACATCTCACTGCATCGATGTACGCAGCATTGCATCGAAACTGTACGTTGCATAGAAATTAAAAAAAAAAATATTTTTAATCATTCTTCATAGAAGGTTTCAAGGAAAATAGGCAAATTGATAAATGCAAGGTGTTTCCAATATGCAGTCGTCGTACATTCGATGCAATGTACTTTTGATGTTCGATACTTTTAATGCTATGAATAATAGGTAGGTAGGGGGGGGGGGACTTTTGCTAACAAAAAAATTTTAATTTCAATTAGTACAAAAGAGTGTACTTTTTTATATGAATTTCTGATATTTTCGAAAACAAACCTAAAGTTTGTTCTTTTTTTAATTAAACTTAGTTAAAATTCAAAAAAAAAACCATTTCTAAATATTTTTGATTATGGAAGAATTAAGTAATTTAAATTTAATTTCAACTTTTACCATTACCTCCCCAACAGATAAAGCGCGACAATAAAATTGGAAAACTTTAATTAAAATATTATATAAATTCTTGGGAAAAACTTAACTTATACAGATACATAGAGACATAGAGAGAGAGAGAGAGAGGTAGGGCATTTGCACTCGTATTATAAGGAAATTTTTCAAATACATAAATTTTGCTAACTTTTCAAATAAATTAAATGTTCCGAAATAATATTTCTTATATACCCGGTGCGGTACACCACACACAACTTGCAAGAAAACTTAACTTCTCATTAAGTTTTTAATTATTTCCAATTAAAATATGAAATTATGCAAGAAAACGACTGAATTTATAAATTCTACACCACACGGCAAGAAAGAAAAAAAAAAAAAAAACCAAATACAGTTGTTTAATTTTAGGATCAATATTATAAGCGGAAAATTAAATTTTCTTTTTATACTTTCATGCTGTTTCTGGTTATAAATTATTTACAATTCAAACTCAAAACACCTGTCATTTCATTTTCAATTTCGTTTTTATAATATAAAAATTATTATTTTTTTTATTTATGCATTTATAAGCTTAAAAGCATCTGGAAAAGTTTTTTTTTTTTTTTTTTTTTTTTTTTTTTTTTTTTTTACTTAGGAAAGTTCGTAATTTTTTTTATTGCTCAATTGCGTGGCTGAAAATAAACTCAGACAAAAATATTTCTATAGTGAATAAAGTCGGTATTATTATATATAATAAACTTGATATACTTACCCGAAAGATTTGGTTTGATAATGTAGCTTTGCTAAAATGTTTTTCTTTTCTCTTTCGTTTTATTCGGGTCCATCAATTCAAATATGTTGTAAAATTAAAACTAACGTTGGTTGGTTTGTGAATTGATAGAATAATTTCGTTTATCGAAATGAGCAATGAAGAAATAATTGGCTATGTCGATTATAATATTTATTATCTACGACTTTGTTCTTATCTATTTTTACAAATAAATATTGATCAATAAAAAATCATTAAAAGTCCTCCAAATTATATAGAATTGTTTACAGCACCGTCGTGGGAATTTTTAATCTATTAATGGATTCTTAATTTTTTTTATTCTGTGTAGCGACTTTTTGTAATTTCCTTTCCTTTCTTTTATGAATATTCCGTTGATTTTTTAAACTTTGTCACACTTTGTTTTGTTTCTTTGTTCAGCTCTCTCTCGCTTAAATTCTTGTCATTTGGTTTTGATTCCATTTTCTTTAGTTCATTGTTTTTTCTCCAAATATCAGTCATTGCCTTTCCAAAAAGCCCAATTAACTCTCCCTAGCAAGAGTGGTTTTTTTTTCCACTCAAATCTATGGTATTCAATCTGGAGTGAAAAATAAATAGGAAAACATTTTTCACAATTCTCATGATTCTATTTTGACTGAGAGAAATTAATTTGGAACGAAATATTTTTCAAAATTGACAATAAATGCCTTATTAATAGCAAAAATTTAACTTGAAAGTGTTTCCGTAAAAATAATGGAAGTATTCTACACATTAGGTTGGCCGAATTCCACTTTAAACTTTTATTAACTTTAGTGTAGTTACTTACGAACAAACTAAGCATAATGTACATCTTACTATAAAGCGTAATGTACTTTGGTTTAAGTTTTAATCCATTTTACCTACACTACTGTTTTTGTAGTAAGAATTTTAAACCAATAAACAACAACTAATAACAATTAACAACATAAGAACTTATGCAATCTGTATACATACATATATAGATACATATATGTATCTACATTGTATTGCATTACATTCAAAATCCAACTCAACTCCTTTAATACACCTACTATTCACTATTTATGTATGCATTTTACACAATCCAAAAACGTTTATAATGTTTATGCACACTGAAAAGCATTTTGTTCAACTTAATTTGTTTAGCGTCTGTTAATATCCCGAAATAAGGATTTAACTTTGGCAAAACTTTTGTTTTATGGCCGTGTACTTAAAAGCTGTGTAATCAAAACAATTTTTTACATAAAAAATTGCTTAATGCAAAATGTTTAACCTTTACTTCATTAACATTTATATTGTATTCGTTTGCTTCGAGCGCAAGCTTCCTTCTTTTTCTTATTCTTTTTTTTTTTTCCTTTTTCCTTTTTCTTCGTTCAATAATAGACACTCACAAATTTCTTAAAAAAAAAAAAAGAAAAAAAAAATGAAAAAACTCGAAACAAACTTTAAGCAAATTAAACTGAAATGATCAAACGATTCAAAATTTTCGGGAAACTTTTAACATTGTACTTCTTCCAGGCGCCAACACATTTTAAATTATTCAGGATTTAATTTCTGCTGAAACGGCGATATTAAAGTTTCAACGATATCGATTATCCTTTTACATATATATATATATATATATGTATATGTGGTACGTATGGATGTGTATGTGTATATATGACGGGCTGTATTGTATGCAGGAAAATAAGTGTATGAAAATGGAAAATATCCGTCGAATAATTCAGAAGTAATAATGGAATAAATAAGTCGTGAAAAATCTATGAAGTTTCTGTTGGTTGGTTGTTGTTGTTGTTGTTGTTTTTTTTCTGTTTTGATGGGTTTTGATTATGTGAATTTAAATTAGAAGAATATTTAGTTAGGAAAGTTTATTATTTGGCGTTATATATGACGGAAAAATAGCAAGGAATATAAATTGTTTTATGAATAACTTCTTTCATTATATTTTTTTTCTTCTTTTTCGTTCCAAACTGATTTTATGAATAATTATTTTAGCGAAATATGTTATATTTAAATACTTTCACAAATAGATATTGCAAATGTGATGGAACAAAAGTACAATTGTCCTTAAACAGAAGTATAGAGAATAAATGATTTGGAATACATTTTCTATTGCGATTTTGCAGTAAATGTATTTAACTAACACGCCTGTTATTATACAGATAGATTTATTAAAGTAACAATATCATGAATGGTGGATTTTGTATTTGACATCATACTGCCATCATACATGGTGGTAATTATCAAACTGTCACTAAAAAGCTATTTGTTTAAAGTTTTTCTCCCCTATTTTTATTTATATTTTACATATTGAAAAGGAGCAAATTGCAATTCATTAGCAGATACCAGCTCTCTAGAAATTTTTACGGAAAACCTTTTGTTAATTTTTCCAATACGATTTGAAGTAAAAATGGCTTTAGGATGAATTACTGAAAATCTGCACAGTGTGCACATTATGTTCGAGTTTGCCTTTAGGTATAAATAACCTTTGATGATTAGTTTATGTTGAAAATCGTTATCGTTATTGAGTGCTCCATTTTTTTTTTTTTTATTTATTTAAAATTCAAAAAAAATCAGTCGAATTTTTTCCTATACATTTTTATCGTGCCTCGTACAACGTACAAGCAACAAGCTTGCTGAAATAAAAAAAAAAAGCTTTAGGAAGTATGTACCCTTGTATACATACAAATACATTTTCTATAAAATTCATGTATACATATTTATTTACCTACCACCTAAATTTTTCTGTTTTTCCTAACATAACAAAAACAAAATTCTTTTTTTTTTGCAATTTTATGACAATAATGCAATACTCTTGTTTCAGATCCTTCTGTGATTTTTTTTTTCTCTCATATAAAAAATATTTTGGCATCTTTTTTCGCTTGGTTCAAATTGAAATATTATGTTATTGAAGTTTATTTTGCATTCCTGAAATTTCGAGTTATACTTTGAGATTTTTTGTTGTTTTTTTTTTTTTGTAAGTATACGTCGAAAGTGTTTTAGTTAGAATTTTGTTTTTGGAGTAGAGTATTTTTAATCAAATCAGATCCATTCATTTTGATAAAGAACGTTTAAACGAGTTATAATTTAAATATAAAAATGAAAAACAACCAAATTAAATTTTTATATTGTAAATTGGAATTTGTGATCGTTCTTTTAGACGGGGTTTGAGTTTAAAATGTTCATACTTGAGAAGATACAGCAAATCAAATTAATAATTCAAATTAATAATTTCAATTACAATTACAATTCACATTAAAAAAAGAAATTAACGAACTGCATATTATATAGGAAAACTCATATACATACATACATACACAAATATATGTACATTGTACAGTGGCGGAAAAAAAAATATTCGATTGATTGTTTATATTAAAGACAGTCATTTCCGAATACTTTTTTCCGCCACTGTATGTACATACACAAAAAGTCACCGCAACATTCTGTGAAACGATTCCGGCATATTGTGTTCCGGCAAACAATTCCCTCTATCATCCAACCCGTATAATTGCATTAAAAACTCTTATCTGGGTTAATAAATAATGTTTTTCTTTTAAATTAAAACGTTACAAGCTTTACTCGCTTTTCCTATAGCACTATATGTATATATGTATGTATATATGTACTATGCTATTGCACTATGTATTTTACCCCAGAGGGTTCTTCTTGTACATACATACATACATACATATACAATACATATAATATGAGAGTCACATATCAACAAGTCGGTCGGGCGACAGATAAATGTGTCTGGAAATGTTTTATAATCTTCGAAAGCTCACTATCTGCTGGTTTTAAAATAAATGGCGTCATAAGAAAAATAAATACTAAACATAAATATTCCTAGAGAAAATGTGTTATAACACAAATGTTGTTTGTTGACTTTTTCGCTAAATCACGTCTGGGAGAATGTAATTTTTCCTTATTTTTGTTTTTCTCTTCCATTGCAATTGATTTGGAAATTGCTTTTAGTAGTAATAAAGTGTTTAACGACCAAACAAGCTACAATTTTCTTATGATATTGATTGATAAGTTTAGATTTTCTAGTATACTTTTCTTAACTTATGCTTGTTGCTTGTTCAAATCATGGATCAAATCAGACATTAGCTATGTATGTATATGTAGATGCTCACAAAGGTGATTGCATCAATTTTATTTCAAACTTAGAAAGCTTCGAAACAGAGAATTTTCTTTATTTATTATCAGCCTGAAATTATTTTGGACCTCAGATTAGATAAATTATAAATGTTCCTCCAGACACAGTATATCTGGAATGGAAAATAATGAACTTCTGATTTTGATTTAGCCTTTTTACCACTAGATGAGTTTTTTGGCTGACTCCACAACTCCTTGCCATATCTGTCGGTCTTTAGCCAACGTCGATTTATTCAAGGCTCTTGTGGAGGTTTCTGGAAGTGATTTTTTTAGGAAGGAATGGCGTTGACCTCCCGCTCAAACCTCTTTCGGAGGTCTTTTTACATCATTTCTGGTGAAAATACTGCAACTGCCAAAATCCACAAATTCTCATACATCAGATGTTTTTTCTAACATTTGAAAATATTTCCCTGAAATGATGCCCCTATACCTACAGTTTTAAGTGGAATCCGAACCATTCGGTCCACAGCTCAATCTCCGTATGAGAGAAAAACACTGAATATTTTTACCCTCAGACAGAGATCAAACTCAGAACCTCCCGTTTCAAATAACATTACCTCTACCACTGAGCCATTTGGTCGACTAACTAGAAATTTTAAACTCTAAATACCGTATTCCTGGATCCCATTAAGAGGGTAAGTTTACTACCATCTTAAGACTGCAAAATTATCACAAAAAATCTTGTCGAATCGAAGGTCTTCTTCCAGAATAACACACATGTACGATAGACACTAACATACTGAATTAATTGAATAAAAAGTAGTGGATAATAATAATAAATAAATCGGTCGATCGGACCCACTTGCCCAGCCATTTAAAAATATTGTTTGATATTAACAACACACTTACAAATATAGATTTAAAAAATTCGTCATCTTCACTATAAATATATAACAACAACAAATATAAATAATACAGTCCATCGTCCACTAAAGCTCTAATACAGATTTGATAGAAAAGTTTCAGTTGTTTGCATAATTTTCATCCTTTATCCTATGTTCTATCTTATGACTTATGCATGAGTTTTCAAGCTTTTTTTTTGTATTTTAAGAATTCCAAAAGCAATACATACAAATATACGAAAGTGTATTGTGTATTGAATTTCCTGTAATCGGTTTTATTGGATTTGTCATTTTATTTTCGTTATGTAATTTTTCTTTTTTTTTCTTTTCCTTTTTGTAGGGTCGGATGCAAACAGCTTGACATCTCCGTATGTATCACAAATAGGATTACCACAATTTGGTTCGTCCTCAGTTTCTACCTCACCATTGGCAAATGTTGCACTAACTGCAGCTGCTGCTGCCGCTGCCGGAAAACAAATCGAAGGTAAATATTTTTCCAAGAATTAACTTTCTATTGATTTTATTCTTTTTTTTTTTATATGGTATATATTTAATGTATGTATTTGTAATTTGTGTACATATACAACAACCAATATATTGGCACTTCTGTATGTATTCTATATGCAGAGCATCCACGTACAGGTATTATCTCTGTACCGTAATACGATAAAATTTTATTTGTTTCCTATTGCACCACAATATCCTTTGGACACCATTTTTTTTTTCTTCCTTTTTTCCATATAGTACATTCGTATTTTTTTCTTTTTGCTTTCTTTTATTTTTCATTTTAATATTAATATTGGAATTCTTTGTACATATATGAATACAGGACCAGATGGAGCTAATCTATTCATTTACCATTTGCCACAAGAATTTACTGACACAGATTTGGCATCAACGTTCCTGCCATTCGGAAATGTTATTTCAGCAAAAGTGTTTATCGATAAACAAACAAATTTATCGAAGTGCTTTGGATTTGTATCGTTCGATAATCATGAATCAGCACATGCGGCTATTAAAGCTATGCACGGATTTCAAATCGGCACAAAACGGCTGAAAGTTCAGCTAAAAAAGCCAAAAGATGCCTCGAAGCCTTATTAGGTATATATATATATATATATGTATATATATATATACATGAGATTATATATGTATATATATTTAAAAAATTTAAAATTTAGATAGAAAACATTTTTGTATGAAATTCTTTTTTTTTTTAAACAAATTTATTGGTTTTACCACCTATCTATAATAATATATTTTTATAAAAAAAAAAAAACAACTTTTGTGAATCTTTACTTGTAAAATTTACGTGAATTTTGTAAAATTTGTAGCGCCATCTTTTTATAATTATTATTTAAAAAACTAAATATTTAATTTTTATTTTTAATTTCTCTTTTTTTTTCTAAAATATGTTTTCTCTAAGTGAATTTTAATAGTGAGAATTTTTGAAATAATTTCCTTTTTTTTATTTTTTTTATTATTTTTGTTTATTGATTTTTTTTTAAAAAAACGTATGGGTTTTTCTTTTCTTTTATAAATAATTATTAATTATTATTATTATTATTAGTATATATAGTCAGTTACCAGTGTACTTATGTTTAAAACAACACTAATTGTTGAGTCGAGTTTAATGTATGATTATCTAGTACAAGACTTTTTTTTTTTGTTAATAATTTTCATATACACAAGAATATAATGTTATTTACAATCTTAACTGAAGATACACTGTGATATTCAGTCCAAATAAGAAAAACTTTATTACAATTTGAAATAAAGCTGATTATAAAATGAAATGTTGTTCGATTTTATTCTATTGTAAAACCCTGGCCATATTGACAACTCTGTCAAACATGTGTGTAAGGTGAACAGTTGACTATCAGTTGTTGAAGTAATAGAAATGATCTGTTTAGGAGAAAGTGCCCTACAGTGAAACAGTTTCAACAGTGATACATTGGTAATGGTAATAACTTTCTATGTTACTTAGATATCGTTATGCAAATAGTTTTATTCATTCAATGTGTTTTTGAAGCCATTTGATTCTATTTGATCTATTTATAAAATCTTAAAAGTGTCGTTCAATATAGAAGATTTTTTGTTTCGTTTACTAAGCGCAATTTTATCAAAATCAATAAATTATTCCCGTAAAATACTAGATCCAAGGTGCTTCCAACATTGAGACAGTGTATCTCTCATCATTTGGAACATTTTACACTATCTGGCAACACTATTATAATAAATTTCACGAAAAAATATTGTTTTTCCCCGATTTTCAAACGGGCCCTATCATATCTCTATTTAGTTTTTTCTCTCTCCTGAATAATTTGAAATATGAGAGTTAGGGCCTTTTGACAAATAACCATCGATATATGCTGTCTCACTGTAGGATTTTCTATGGTTTACTGTTGGAAAGGGAGTTCATAACTGATACAAAAACACGAACTTATATGTAAAGTTAATTTAAATCTTACAAAATTTAAGATGATTAGTTGAATATTTTATAGAAGATAAGTAAAATCTGTCTTATTGTAGAGCGGGGAGGGCATTTTCTCGTACCAACGAATAGCTAGATAAATCTCATTAATTATATATATATACAGTCGGTTACAATATTTTATTATTCATCTACGAAAAGGATACCTTCGTAATCCGTAGTCAACCGTTATATACCCTCTTATTTAAATTGATTATCCATCTTAAGAAGGTAAGTTTAGTTTTCGGTGTAGAAACAATATTTATGTTTAACCATTAAAACTTAGCCGTGACCACAAAACGTAAGTCAACAGCATCCTGAATTGACCACAACACCAATTTACTGCAACTTAAGCATTTCGTTTCTGTACGATTCGAAAACATTTCAAATAAATCAACGTTTACGTTTGAATTGAAAGTAATGAACTTTCTCCAACGGTACATGGTACACGTATATCTATATATATACATATATATATATATATATATATATATATATACAGATCCTAAACCCACCAAACTTATGTATAGCCAAATCTTGAGCGGCAAACATATTTTAAAATGGGGGCTACATAGCTATTCGTCGAGTATCACCATTAATCTTAAAGGGTTGCACGAGTACCATATTAGGTATGTATATATTGTATATGTACAACATATACAAATACAAAATGACTCTTACATTATAATATACCGCAAAAATCCATTAAATTATAAATAATTAAGTTATTCAAATTATTATTCTGAGCACAGGAGCCAATTATATATTGCTCATAGTGAAATAGGTCAACATATAAAATATACATCATCCCTGGGTGTTCGGTCCAATTAGTGTCAGCAACGAAGTAACCGTATAACGGTGGATAATTATGTAAATAACGATAAAAACGTTTGTTGAAAAACTTTCTTAAAAGCGTTTATTACCTACCTATGTATAGATATATATATATATATATATATTCACAATAGCTCGTTAGCACACAACATTTCTTTCTTTTATAAACAACCGTTTTGCTTATGGTGGCCTCGCTTCTCATTTTGTATACGATCCCAGAGCTTCCCTCCCCTAATCAATATTCTAAATGCTTAGTTGTTCATTTTCGCCATCTGAATAACTTTTCAAATAAATGAGTCTTTGAAAAAAAAAGAAAAAAAAAAAAAAAAACCTCGCCACTTTACCATTATAAAATGGTGTGTGCACACCCATCAGAGCCCATTCGATCGTTTGGTCGTCGATATATAGACAGGAATAAAGAGTCTATTGCCATCAAGTGACTAGATATTTTATTAACTCGCTACATTATATTGGATGGTTGTTGTAGAACTGTTATAAAGTAAAGTGCCATTATTATGTAGATAGTTTTTGCTTCTTTGATATCAAATATCAACATTTTAAATTTCTCTCTCAATTAATTTTGCTTTGTTGTGATAGAGCTTAAAAGTGGAGTTTATGTACAATGTACATATCAGGTGAATTGGTTTTTTGTTTTTTTTTTAGCAGTGGCAGCCACCATCTAGGAACGAAATAAAATATTCATGTACGGTAGGAAATAAGCTAGGGGGGGAGGATTCAATTATACAATTAGCTCTTTGATGACAACCTTTGTATCAATATCCATGCTATATTAAATTTACTAACGGACATCCTACTATGTAAATGTAATGAAAAGTGTATCTACAATTAAATTCCAAGACTTTCCATTGATTATTTCCTCAAATCCACGGACTCGCTCTATATTCTAAGAATATTATGAGCATTGGACTAAATCAAAATGAAAGTATGTAATAATAATCCTCTTTACATTACATTAATTAATAGATAAAATCACGAACATATCTCCTAAATCAGGGTTGAATAAACTTATCCAGGGCATGGGCTGCTTCTAAATTTTCTCAAAGGCCCACGGTCCACCCGATATTTATTACGACTTAATAATAAAATTACCGGTAAAAAGGCCAGTATTAAAAACGTCCGGTAAGGAAATCGCGTATAAAATACGAGAGTAGAGAAAGATACGCTTGACGGAAAATTATTATAATATTGAGCCCGTGATTAGCCCTTACACGTTCACTTTTTACCGCGCTCAATCTTGTACGCTCCCAGTGGCGCAGAAAAGATAGAAAAACTATTGAAAATGGATATTGTTCGAAATATTTCCACGTAGTATGGAAACCACAGAAACATTCTAATTCTTACTATTAGATATCTTCCTACCTTGTTAAAAGGATTAAAAATGTCTTAATGTATGACAATCAAATAAATATGGTAAAAAGAACTGAAAAGCTACCCACCCACAAGATAATTTGGTTTTATACGCAGAGCTTAGGTAATTTTAAAATTTTTGAACCATCCATACCTGGTTTAAAATGCATCAATACAAAATGACAAATGATATTAATTGTTGCCTATTTTATCTTCATTTCCATATATAAAACTCTTATATGCTCTATTGTTGTGATTTTCAAATAATTTCCATCAAATAAATTCATTTACTCGACACCAACATACATACATACATATATACATAAATACATATCGTAAATATATTATATACCAGCAAAACAAACATTTTCCACACATATCAACTATTTTAAATAAATTTTCGCTGCAAAGCTTTTGTAGAGCTTTTTGTAATGCAAAAGTTATTGCACTAATATTTCATAGAAAATTTGACTGAAACAAACAGCTACAGCTGTTAATATCTGAACCATAATTTACAATTGGGCGCACATAATGCTTTTGTCACATTTGTCGTTATTATTATTTTCTGGTTTAAAATACAAAATTTTCAAATTTTCCATACACATATACATACAATATACATACAATACATATATAATATTATGGTGGTTGAAATTGTATATAGTAGTTATATGGATAATAAGTATATATACCTCTACACATAGTTAAATGTACGTAACTCAAAATAACTTTTGTATATATACCGTCACGGAGCGAGCAACAACTGCTGCTCGACATTTAAATTCCTGACAGTTACCGTTTCACGGACATTTTCAAGAAAATTCTTTTGTGCAAAACGTCAACAAAGGCACCCATCGCGAATAATTATTTCATTCTGTTTTGAAGATGATTTCGAACAACATACTATACATACGTATGTACATATATACGGCAATCATCTATCCATCGTACAGCATAATATTATACAAATACACCTACCAATGTAATGTAGTATATGTAATAATTTTGCCTCGTTAGGCGTTTGTTCGGATAATTGGCAAAATCTTACTTTTTACTTTTCAACTTTAAATATTCAAGATTCTTTGGAAAAGTTGGTTTAGAATTGGCATTCATTTTTCTCAAGTTGATTGAAAAATATATGTGAATTTATTATATACATATATAGAGGAAAAAGCCTACGCACACAGTACATAATTATGAAGACAAATTATTTTGTATTTCATATTTTATATCGTGTCGCAATAAATAATAATTAGATGGAGATGCTAAATATAAGAATCTAACTATAAGTATTTTTATTCTTTATTTTTTTAATTATTATTTGTTATAAAGGCTATTCTTCGAACGTAAAAAAAATGATTAAAAAGTATTTCATAATATTAATAATAATATTTCAAAATAAATCCACGTAATGAAACTTAATTTATAGGAAACAGAAAACTTTTTTCCTATTTTGATCTAAAAGCTTCCATAAATAGGTAAATTGAGATTGATGCAAGTTTCAGTTTAAATTTGTATTTTGACTTGATGCATGGTAGAAAATCATTTCGTTTTGCCATTGTCGATCAATTTGGAAAAAGGAACTTTTTTGAACAGTTTTGATGGAATGTATTGTAGTTTATACAAATTTATTGCATCCACATCATTTCACTGAATAAGCTTAAGTTATTCTAATTCAATAGGTAATTATTTTCGGTCGATATCAATTTCATAATGTTTTCAAATTAATAACTTTGCTATCTGGTGTTCTATGGGGTATCACGTCAATTCTTCGTAACATAATTCTTTGTAAATCTAGATCAAGAACACGATCATTTGTTCAATTTTGTATTAGAAATGCACATCCGTGTACAATTAGTAGGAATTCTGTTTAGAACCAGGTCTATGAACTGTTCTCGCAAAAGTTAAACCGATCACAGGAATAGTTGAAGCTTAACACTTAACTGATATGATGATTTTGTCGAAACTTAGATTGCCATTATGATCTCCAAACTTCTTTTCCATTAAACAAATTTGTTGTCAAATTTCCAGCTTCTAATCAAGGAGATACATAAAGTTCAATCGAAACCGACTCATTTGTTTGTGCTTGCATCAGTGGCGGCTCGTGAGAATTAATGATCCCGTCATCATGGGACTATTTAAAAAAAAAAAAAAAACTTCCGTCATTTTGACTATCTCTGCATTGGATCTTTATTCAGAACTGGCCTATTTTGATTGGCAATTATTGTGTGCCTAAACTTAGCTGATACATTTTTCACGTGTTGTTTAAAGGTAAGCGAAATAAATTTAAAAAGATTTAATTATTAACTATACTTCAACGCTAGATTGTAAGTATCTAAGTAATACTAATATTTGTAATAATTCGGACATTGCATAATTTATTTTATCCTGTAGCTGTGTTACCCATTGTTTCAATATTAAGTATGGATTTTTAGATTTTATATGAACAAAAAGTGAGTTCAACTCTCTCTCTCTCTGTCTATACATAATAGAAACCAGTATAATCTCTGCTGTTGGCTTTTTTATTATCATTTCACTTTTACTGTAATCTCAAACCTTAAATCCTTTTAGAACAAAAGACAGAAGAGTGATTAAGAAACCCATAATTACACCATGGTTTATATTTATTTCAACCATTAATGTTACAACATGAACCCAGACTCTATCCAAAAATGATATCATTAAAAGGAGTTTCATATCATTATCATTGAACTATAAATCTATATGCGTGTGTGCGGACACACAAACATTATATTGTCTGGAATTTTCGGATCTGGTTAAAAATAGAATTATATATATATACATTATGTATAGGTATGTACATAAGTATATTATATATGTATGTTATGTAAGTATATCTTTTTGGGATAACTTTAAGCTTCAAAGAGTGACACAGGATTTATGTTTGTAATAACTAAAACTAATAAATGCCTGGAGCAAAGAAAAATGAAGGAAAGAAAAAAAGAAAAAAAAAAAAATTTTCAAAACGAAAATAAAAACATAAATTTTCGAAAACTTTCCAGAGAACAAATTGGACGATAAAAACGAACAAGTAGGTTGAAACTGAACATAATACAATTGAAATAGGAGAATAGAGTCAGTAGAATCAATATAAACCTTAGGTTTAATTGATTTACCATCAATTAGACCGTATAATAGCTTTTCTTTGCCAAGATGGCTAAGGTGATTTCGGTATTAAGTATCCACACGTGCTTTGAAAACTAAAGTTATGTTCTCTTTCTGAGGGGGTTTGTTTAATTAATTTTTTTCCATTCGGGCGGAGCTATACGGGCGAGCTCATGCGACAAACCCATACATTTGCTTAGTGGCACGTGATAAAGTACATGCTGAAATTGCAATAGAATATTAATTTTGGTTCTAGTATAGAATAGAAATTTATTGAAGAGAAAAAAAAAAAACGAAAGAAAAACGAAGTAAATTAAATAACCAATAGCAAGAAAAGGCAGAAGAAAAAAAACCAATTTTCATCATCTACCTATATTAAATATTTACCTACGTGTGTATGCCAAAAAGTGGATATATCCTAAATAAATTTATGCTTTTCTTTCTTCCAGGCATTTTGTAAAATTTTCATAATTTCTTAAATATTTTGGAAACATAAAAGCTTAGATATTTGAGCTTTTCTCGAGATGATATGACGAGGTGAAGTGAGCCGAGTACGAATTATGAGTTGAAATATTTTTTAATTTGCTATTATTGAGAAAACACTTGGCCGTGTAGTTTATATGTAGTTTTTATGTAGTTTACATGTAGTTTATATGTATGTCATCAATTGAAATAGCCCTATTTTGTTTTTTCCAAGTTTAGATTGTAAATTCGTACTATAATAAAATTGACAATCATAAGTCAGTTCCAAAACACAATTTTTTTTTTCGATTTTACAAATGAATTCTTCCTCAGTATCATCAGATTCGTTATTTCTTATCTAAACATAATCCGCCTAGCGTTTTTCTATTAAATAACAGGATATCTTTGACTTATCTACTTTAAGATATACACAATGAATTTACTGTTCCGTTTATCTATACATGAAGAATACTCGTACAGAACCGTTCTCAATGAATCTTTTCGAAAAAAATGTTTGTATACTCAACAAGTTGCACTTAATACTTATACAAATGATCTCTTAGAAAACAAATTCACACAATAAAATTAATTTATGCAGTTCCGATTAGCTATCTGGATTTGTTTTATTACTCGTTTGCATTAGAATCATCCTTTTTCATCCTTTTGCCTAGCGACAAAGACCCTCTTCAAACTTGTATGCTCAATAGATACAGATGAATAGATTAGATACGCATCACTTAACGTCCTTAAAGCCCTTTTCCGGTTGTATGGTATAGTAGAACTTAATGAAAAACAAACTGTGGGGTTGATTGGACTCGCTTATAGACCGTAGCCATGTTTTCTTGTTAAACTATAAATTGATTAATTTTGTTTTGGACCGATTTAACTAATTTACTTATGACTTCTATTGTTTTAGATATAGAAGAAGATTATCGCCCATTACAGACAGTATTCCCAGGGACATAGTAATTTATTGTCGTTATTATTGTTTTTGTTGTTGTTGTTGTTGTTGTTGTTGTTGTTGTTGTTGCTGTTGCTGTTGGTTTCCAATTGTAACATGGAAAAAATATGTACATACTTATATATAACATTATGACTGAAAGATATGTTGATCAATAAACTGTATATTTAATCTGATTTAAGCTGAAAGTTTTTTTTTTTTGTGTGGCCACTGTTTTTCTTGTATGGAATTGTAAAAATAGACTTTCTTAAGCTTTTTATATCCCACAAATTGTTTTATTCCGCCTTTAATGATGACGATGATGTAGAAGTTATTATTATTATAATTAAACATACATAAACGATTTAAAGAGTTTCATATTGATGTGTATATGTATAGGTACTACATAGTACCACTCTGCCTACCATATATGCCTATATGGCGTACTATTTATTTACATTTCTTGAAGTTGAGGATGGTAAATATTTTATTTCAAATTTTATATACTGCAGTAAAATATTACTATGGAAGGCAATAAACGTAGTTTATGTTTGGGGAAAGCTTCAGTGTGATTGAAATAATAATAATTTTAAGTATTTTAATCAAAAAATTTTATTGCTTGTATGAGGTTTACAGGTAAGATAAAATTATTAATCTTATCTGCAACGAATAATCATTAAACATTTAAACATCTAAAATAAATTACTTTCCTACTAAATACGCATACTTAATCCAAAAATATTATTTAAAGTAATAAATTATTTATGTTTATAATAGATGTAAGCAGTATGTTTGAACATCAAATTTACGAAAAACTTTATATAGAATTTCTTTAGGGGTGATTTTTGGTGGATTGTCGATAAGGGACCCAAAATGAAACAAAAAATCGTATCAATATTCTTGTAAGTTTAAATCGATGAATTGTTTAGTTTTTTCATTTGCTCCCGCTCAATTTACATGCCGCTTTAATTTCGTTAATAAAAAAATGACTAGAAAAATCATTAGGATGATTTCAGTATGTTCAACCCTATCGTCTGAAAATCAAAAGAAAATTCACAGCATTTCATTGGAAAGAACGTTTAAAAAGCGGGGAAAAACCATATTTTTTCATGAAATTTAGTAAAATAATGTTGCCAGATAGTGTAAAATATCCCAAACGACCAGATTTCATAAATAAGCTATTTTTGAAAAAAATTGATGTTAGAGCCTTTTGTCAAATAGCCGTCGATATATTTTTGTATTAATTTTTTTTAATAAAAATGAAGAAATAAAATTACGGATTTTTGAAACGTAACCCCCTGGTACTTGCTCTTAGTCTCATACTTTCATGGTTTCGTACAACACGTAATTATGTTGGAATTTATCTAACGTGCGTGTTATAGAAGGGATACCTATTAATTATAATTTCCACGTATAAAATTTGTTGATGAACATAATATTGAATAGTACAGAACAATGAACAGACGTACATGACATGATTAAACATGATTAAACAAATTCGATTGGCAGCAAGACGCATTAAATTCTATTTCATACGAATTCATCTTTCCAATTAACTTTCAAGGTACGAGAACTACATTCACCGTACGCCGTACATTGCACTATCCATCCCATTCTACTAGATCTTAGAAGCTTTAACGGCAAATTAATAAAATTACTCTTAAAGTTAAATTTATTTGCTTTTTCCTCAAACATAAAAAATTCATTTAGGCTAAGTAAATATGTATGTAAGCAGTGGCGGCGAGATAGCTCACTATTGAAAACCGTTTATGACATGATAGAGCGATTTTAAGTTTTTCTGCAAGGCTGTTGGATTTCTAATAATTCTTGAACCATTCTGTATTTTAAAAGTCATTTTTAGGCCATATAAACATGAATTTAGGTATTGATTGATAAATTTATTAATAATAAGTCACCAAAGTAAAGTTAAGTCAATTTATGGCATGCTATAACAACTTATTAGAAATAAATTAATGCAAAAAGATTTTCGTTTCTTATGGTTTTCCGAGTATGTATGAACGACTTATTTTCAACAAAAACCATTTTCTTAAATATTTAATTTAATTATATTATTCAAAATTTTAATTTGAGAAGTTTGTCAATTTAGAAATATACATACAACATTAAAAAACGTCAAAATGTTGAAAACGAAAATGAAAATTTAGAAATCAGACACACGATGAAAATAATCACAAATAGCTATTTTGAATTTAGCCCTAAGCCAAATAAATTCCATATGGTTTGAATGATAAGTAAAATACATACACACATATGTACTTGTACATACAGTGTAGGTACCTACATACATTTATAGCAAAAAGATTTCGACTTATAAATGGGATTACTTCTCGAAACTTTTAAAATTTAAATTATTTTACGGTATAAACTTCTATAATAAAATATATTTTATCAAATATTCTTCTCTTCTATTATAAAATCCGGGATATTCACATCCCTTAATTCACATATGAATATGCTAATGGGGTACCATCGAAAATGCTATAAAATTATACCAAAAACGTACGAATATTTTATGTTCTGCAATTTCTTAGCTACGTGTATATTATTGTATTATCACTTTTATTTTATAACACTATTGAATACGTGCAAAAGCTAAAAATAATGGGCCCAGTCACTGTTAAGAAACCCCATGTACCTACATTACATATTTGCTCAATGGAAATGGTGCAAACGAAAATTAAGACCGAAAATTTGTTTACTTTTTAATGCACCGCTTTGCTGAATATTCTATTTCCTGAAAAATCGAAAAATAATAAAAAATTATCGACCAATGGCAATGATAATACATAAAACACCGGTTCATGTTCCTCTATACTATATCCCTGTGATCCCTTTGTATGTCACATTCAATTGGCGTTACTTCTTATTGGTCTAATAACATGAATTTTCCGCATAACTTAATGTAATCGAGAACGGTAATGCGTCTGCCGCCATACCATCATCAAGAAGAATAAGAATGTTATGGGATTTCTATATTTTTACAAAAAAAAAAAAAAAATAGAAAGAAGGAAATCTAATTGAATAGAAGGGAAAAACAAATTTGCTCTTTCTGGAAAGATAAAAGAATATATTATGGCAGCAGTAACCATAAGCGAAACGAAATTATTTGTTAGAAGATAGTAAAGTCGCAATTTATAATGCGATTACATCTAGCTTGTTCTACATACATATGCAAATTAGAGGAAAATTATTTAAATTGTTGAAAATATGTACATATATACGTATTACGTATACGTATCCTTATAGATAGATGAAGAGATAAATTATTATGAAGGAGATAGAAATTGTCATTTTATAACATGCAAGTCATAAAAAATTATAAATTTTCTGTATTTATTATTCACGTTTCCTGTACGACTCTAAATGAATGCAATTTCTTTTTTTAATAAAGCTTTTTGTCAGAAAAAATTTCATTGCCATAAACGTTTCGTTACTTTTCCAAAAATGTTCCCAGGATTGTTAAAGTAACGGAAATCAAGTTACATTTGCTGAAATATTTCGGATTAATTCTGAATATGTCTTGTGACGGGGTTATTTCATTTCAATTTGTCAAACTGAATTGGACGGAATCGTGTTAGTTTGGTACATTTGTTACATTAGTTTCATTTATTGCCAGTTTTGGTAACAAATGTAACAAATTCGAAAAGAAAATGTTAGTTTTAGTTGTTTAATGGAAATGGTTTATAGTTCTACACTCACAATTTAGGAATATAAAACTTTCTTATGTAACGTTTTTGAATTACTATAACATCATTACTATTAAAAGCAATACCTCATTAGCCGTTATATGTCAGCAACACACAACCAATTACTGACACTATTACATCATATCCTTTTCACGGAGGGATTGCATAATAAAATGCTTTAAAAAAAAAAACATTCATGTCAATTTATTTTAAGAATCCGTTTACAATATAAATAATATATCATCTGTGCATCTATCCATTCCATATATATTTCTCGTATTAAATGTTTCCATCCGTCTACCAGTACAAGTACCGTCAAATGCATTTTCCACTCCATTTTCCTCTCTTGGGAAATAATTTGAACAAAATATATATAAGTTTACGATGCCGAATCAAAAGTCGTACGTTAAGCTTTTATTATCCGTAACGTAGGCACCTTATATTACATTATATGAAGGAATACGGGAACAGAAGGAGTACCTACATATTTATATGTATGTATATATACTTACATATATATATATATATATATATAAAGGTAGTTTTGTATACCGTTGTTGTATAATATTACCATAATCAAGTCCAAATATGCTACTTGAGTTACACCTCGTGTTGGTGATGTGTAGTATATTGTTGTATACGTTCTTGTTCATTATTACATAGTATATATATATGTGTGTGTGTGTGTGTGTGTGTGTGGATACAATAGCCTAAGATTCTAGAACTAAAAAGAGATCACCAACCAAAGTAAGTGCAGTACCAACGTTGAAAATATAACATAACTTATTTTTGGAGTATTAGAGAATGGTTTTGAGAAATGCTTTTAAGACAACGACCTCTTATACATTGTACTCCTTATTTTAGCTTTATAATACAAGAGATACACGGTTAAGAATTACATATTTTAGTAGGTACATGTATATCTATATATATATAATTTTGGAATGGAAGGTTTACCCTCTGTTCCAGACATCTGTCTAATGTCGTTTTGATTTGCCTAAAATTTCTGTTTTCTACAAAGAACAAGAATTTAAGTTACAAGCACATCTTGACTTTAATATATATTTTCTTCTCATAGCAGTGGAGCATATTTTGCGGTTATGGTTAATCTACCGAGACGTTTATATAACACTTTTAATATATGTATATATCTATATATAAAAAAAATGGCTTACAAATTTGACATTATGTACACTCTGTTGAATTATATTGTAAAATTTATGAAGCTTTTATTGGTTTATATTGATATTGCCGCAAATTGTATGGAACGTCTTAGAAATTGAAACAATAAATAACAAAGGCCCTACTCATAGTCATAACTATATACTTATTTTTGAGGTTTTGCAAATGAATATGTAGGTATAACAACTTTAAGCATTCAGTAGGTAACATTCTATTGTTAATAAACAGTACAAATTAGACAAATTTAATTAAAATTAAGTGATCGCCCGACTAAATGATATGAAAGCTTCGCTGTCCATATATTATTTGAATATAAAAATCGAGCAAATATCGAAATTCGCCACTAACGTAACTGGCAATACTAGACAAATAAACGTGTGACAATTTCTATCGCACCTAAAATATTTGATGGCATTAGATATATACGAATTTTTGAGATCATACAAGGCATATGAAGAAACAGTTTCGACACTAAATTCCATACTTATACTAAAAACCTATTAAATGTTAAGCTAAAGGCCGAATTCTATAAAAATATCTAGAAATAAAATAACTAGGCCACTATATACGAGCCATAGTTATAAAGATGAACAATACAACACAGAAATACAAATAATCTCTCAAAGAATGTACTTGTTTGTGGACGTAACGTATTTTCATAAATATAAATTTTGTTCGCATGCTCAAAATTTCACAGTCTATTAAACCGGTCCTGTTTCTATGACTTTTCAATTCAGCTAGTTGTACTACGTTTAACTTACATATTTATCTGATTCATGACAGAAGTCTTAAGGTATTTTTATTAAAATTGACTTATGTAATCCCAAGCTGATTTCTATATAGAAATTTAATTTATTCTACTTATATAATCATAATTAGGACTTTTTCAGATTTTCAAAAGTTTGTCCATTATGTGACACAAAATACCAAAACCAATCAGCTTTTTTGATAAAATAAACTTTTATCGAAAATTTATTTCAATTCAAACGGATTTAATATAAATTTTTAACATATTTTCTATCACAATATCATACAAATTTAATATTTGGTAGTCTAGGTGTAGGATGTAGGTACCCTATACCATTAGTAGATATCCAAAAAAAGAAAAAAAAAAAAAAAAAACAACACCAAAAAAGTATCACACATTAGTACATTGTTTAGAATGACCGACTATAAGTAAATATAATATTTATGTAATTTTGGCTAGAAATCCTGGACAGAGGGAAAAACTTCTATAATCGAAATGAATAATTTAGCTATGTATAGGTAAACGTAGGGTAACGGACAAGGGCTATTTTCCTTCTCGAAAAACATAATCAGATAAGTGAGATAATTTCAGTTTATGGCTGGTAAAACATTTCCTTTCTTGTATCCTATGTATTATCCACACATATGTATGTATGTGTGTACCTATGTTCAATTGTACAGTAGGTATACACATATGTAAGTATATGTATGTATGTATATATGTATATGTGAATATATTCGTGCTATGTATTATAAAGCACATTCCAGTAAATATTTTGATCGAAAACAAGCAGAATAGTCGAGATTTATATAAATATAAATCTTTTGAAGTCAGTGACTGTTCCCAAAGTAGAACAAGACATTCTCAAAAACACCGCAACAAAGTTTGGGGAGAAGATTTATGCCAGCTAATAGATTTATGTTCTTGTACGGTTGCAGCACATATAAATTGGTTTCAGTAACATCTTGACTCTTGTAAATAAAGGGTGGCTTTTGTTTCGTTATACGAAAAAGGGTTTGGCAACGGCGGTCATTATACATGAATGAATGACAATTGGGGCAACATTTAAATTTGCCGACGGACCAACTAATTTCGTTTGAAGAACCGTTTTATGTGATTTAATAAAGAATTGGTTTATTTATCGTTTATATTTTTTTGAGGGTCATGGTATAATAACACTTTTTAATTAATATTAATCTTATTATGATCTATTTTTAAATGGAATTTATAATTTACGAGGGAAATTTTGTTTGGAGCTGTTTGTATTTTGAATATTTCTCACATTAAAGTGTAATTTATATGTTTTTGAAAGTAATGGATTTCAAACTTTTTCAAAGAATATTTTTATTTATTTTTTGAAAGGACTAAAAGTGTGTTTTAATAATATTTAAAAATTGATAATTTATTTTTAAGGTATAATTACGTTATTTTAATATTCTTTGTGTTAAGTTTATAAACGTTGTGAAAAATAGATTTATACCAAAAAAAAAAAAAATGATTAATGTTGAATTAGAATTTTTTTTTCAAATAAATTCGATACATTTTGGTATAAAGAAGGAAATAAAGAATATTGTTTTTTATTGGAGTCTTATTTTCAGAGCTTTTCTTAATAAAATCTTTACTGTTTATACAAAAGAATAGAATTATGTTTAATATTAGGCTTATAGCAATGAATTTATAATTACAGATAATATTCTAAATACTTTGAGATATCAGACGGTCTAATCAGGGCTTTTCATCGTAGAAATGCACGGCTCGCTAGAATTGTATAAAGAATATCAACAAATTGGATTTAAAAATGCTTCTTCAATGAATATATTCCAATTAACTTTGTTTATTCTCTACGAAAAACACTAATTGGAAAATATGCCGTGTACTGTTATGATTAAACATAAAAGAAAATATCTGAAATGCTTTGATCGACTTCTTAACGAAAATAAACCTATATTTTATGTATATTTACGAAAAGGAAATTTGCAATAAAGTGACATAAGCTAACAGTCAGTAGAAGTTCTTAAACAAACTCATCATTCGTTAAGATAAACAATAAATGGCTGGGAGCAAAAAAAAAAAAGGGAAGATTATGCCGGCTCTTTCGTGTGGGCAGTAAATAATTTGGGGATTTATGAATATATACCAGCAGAGTCAAAGTTTTTTTTTTTTTTTTTTTTTTATATATACCTTTCGGCAACAGACACACACATAGAGGTATATATGTAGGAAGGTATATATGTAATCTCAAAAATTATTTTATTATCAAAGTAAAAATTCTCTTGGAAAAATATTTTTTTGTGACATTTTGTTTGTTCTGTCAATTAATTTTTTGTTTATTTATTGTAATGGGATGGTGGGTATATGTTACATCAATATACCCTCTATTATTGGATACCATCGATTGTATGTACAAAATAGGTTTGGAGTTGAAATTATAAAATAGGTAAAACAATTGCTTTTTTATAGAGATAAATGGATCATGGTTTTTTTTTTCTTTTTTTGGTATGAACAAATTTAAATTTTAATTTATTCAAAAAATACATGACAAAGCCAGATGGTGTTTTTGAAAAATAAGAAAAACGATAAAACACACAGAAATATTTTCTAACTTTTTGAGTGCACTCTAAGCTTTTTACGAAGGACAAAAAAAAAACTTTTTTTTTTGTGCTGAAACACAAGAGCTATTTGAGAAAACTTTTACAAAATTGTTTAACAATCAGTCTTTGTGATATATAGCATCCCCTTACATTTATCTACCATCTACCAGCTCAAACCGACATAATAAAGAGGATACATGAACTATTACATTCAAAACGTTCTCCTTTGTTTAAGAGATTTTATCGACAAAAAAAAAGAAGTTTTCTTCTTTATTAAAAGAAATGATGCCATTCCTCAGTCCTATACTTTTTTTTTACTGTATACTCTATACTCTATATACTGTGTATACTGTAATAATATTGTATGTAAGTTAAAGTTCTAAAAGACATAAGTAGGTACATAGATGGAAAATATTTATTATGCATTTCTTTTAGGATACTATAAAAAAGGCTGCCAAGGAAAGGCGACGTTGCTTCTACACATACAAGATATAATATGTTAGAAAAAAAAACCATCTTATAAATTTTGAAAGGGTTAACGACCGTTTCTAATTTCGATTCTATATTATGTATTTCAAAGAAAATACGTTCTGTAGTTCTTTTTTCCAAATTCAAATAAGAAAATGATCATTTTATAGTAAATTTGTATAGGGGATCCTGTAAAAGGTAATGGTGGGTCAAATATAGTAGGTCTTTATTATTATTTAGCGTATACATACAATAAGATCGATTTTTAAGATTATGTAACATACAAAATTATAGCTTTTTTTATATGAAATATTGTAATTTTTTTAGAAAAACGCAAAAAATACGTTCTTTGCCAAAAAAAAATTTATGGGAAATGGTTGAAAAGTTAAGGAGAGTTTGCCGATTTACCATGGATAAAAAATCTACTATTTTATCATAAAAAGTGTCCAAACCGTGGAGAAAACACGAACATTTTTATTTATTTAGTGATCTTATTAATTGAAAATGTGTACTTGATATGACACTACCCTCATACATTGTGGTGTAATTAAGTCAAAGGCTCTCTATAACTCTATGTTTACAATTTTTGATCAATTTGATATGTATAACTACACATTATTGTTAAAATACACATTACTCTCATCAGTTCATATTGGAAGGTGGAATACATATAGTATGAGCACAGGTAGGTATTACGCAGATTAATGCTTTCAGAGATGAAACAATAAGCTTTTTACTTACATGAACGTACAAAGTATACATACATATATTGATACATATTGATTTGCACTTCTGATTATCTCTTAAAATAAATAAAATTTCAAGTATAATATTATTTCCTAAATCAATTTACGGCATCACAATGAATTCCCCACAACATAAATTACTTATCTATCAGGATCAGCTATATAACCTCTATATATGTATGTATGTATGTATGTATATATACGTACTGTACTACAAATACCAATAAGTAGCAATATATACATAAATATTGAATGGAAACACCTCGTACATCAAAACGATTTTCCTCAATAAGTGATACAATACGCAGGTAAACCACAAACCATAAATTTTCAAATATATAATCAAGCCAAATAGTGAATAAACGAGCAAACTTCCTTCCTTCTGATATTGACACAACTCCACATTCCCGCACACACACACACATAATATAATATATATATAAATCGTCTAACTCTAAATAATGAATAATGAAATTAACGATTAACCACAAGAACCATTGAGGATAAACTTGGATTGAGGTTGTGCAACACTGTTGTTTCATTTCCTAACTGAAAATTACCTAGCTCTCCCCCTAGTCTACTTCCTCTCTGACTCTAGCGTTCCGACCGTTCCCACAATATATAGGTACTATACAAATGTATAGAAGCATTGTACACCATATAAATGTTGAAAAGCTCCCAGCACATATAGTGGAACTGCCTGGAATTGGTATACATCTG